>JANHGC010003610.1:193570-210385 GCA_027560395.1 Boaedon fuliginosus
AACACTAGCCAGACACGATTTGGACAGAGTATTTGACAAGAGAATATTTCAATAGAAAATATTAAATATCTGATAGAATCTCATTTAAACCTTTCAGTTGATTGAATTTAACCCACAAATTTCAGTTGAGCATTCATATTAGCATCTGATTAGTATTTGTCTTATCTAATCTAAACACCTGTATAAAAATGCACCAAGTATTCACAGTGTGCACTGACTGGTTTGTAATGGTGGCAATATCAGACTTCTTATCTATTAAATTGTCAAATAGAAAGCAATTAGCACCATATTCCACAGCAAACAGGTGGTTCACCTATCAGAGAAACTGCTCTCTAGCCCCATACCACCTTCCTTAGTGAGACCTTAGTCTCCTCTTATCTTGAATTGTCTGTGATTCCGCATCTCAAATGCCTCTACCCAAAGTACATGTGTTTTATGTTTTGGGTCTGTGCCTGGACAAAGCACATATTTTAGTCCTGACACTGATCAGCCAAAACTTATTGTTCCATGCTTACTATTATCTTGATGATTTTAAACACTTTGTATTAGCTTAATTTATTAATCTAGTAAGAGCAATGTTGTTAATGGCATTAGTGATCCCATTGGGCCAATATCTTCTATCTGCGCTGTTTTTATCTAGATTTATTTAAAGATTTATTTAAAGTGCTGCTTTATATGGCTTGCTGACCACCTATCCTGGGCATCATCTGAGGCCCTAGGATCACCAGGAAACAGGACCTTTGTAAAAATAGCACCCTAGTATTGGAATATATATATTTGGGGAATATCTATATGGTGCAGACACCATAAGCCAAATAGTTCCATCTGGTAGGGTTCAAGAAAAGAGCCCCAATGGGGATACATCATTCTGGAGGTGGTTAAAGACTAAGACAAAAATAACCTCCCCACTCCCCCTTGCATCTTCCTTCCTTCCTCATCTTTGTTAATTTTAATTAATGTTACTATTGCTTATAGTTTTGATATTTTTATTAATCTTTTATTATTGCAAGTTACCTATGGTCAGGCAAAATGGGCAACATATAAGTGGAATAAATAAATAAATTAATATCCACCCAAAGGCATATATTATTTTCTTTTAGTTATTCTGTAAGATTTTATATTTGCACTACATTTTTTCTCTTATCTTAATTTACCTGAACACTGCTCCAAAAAGTTTGGCTTTTAGACAAATGTAGAAATATAATAAATGTTTCTCCACAGATGATCCTATTTCTCCATATACAAGTTGGCTTCTGAATATTGTGGAAATGAAACAGCCACAGCCTTTGCCAATGCCATTTAATGGAGGGTGCTGGGCACCACTTGTTGACTACCTTCCAGAAACAATTACACCACGGGGACCCCTCCATAGGTAAGCACAATATAAAGAAACCCCAGTTTGCTAACATATTTTAACAGGTTCATATAATTGTTGTAAAATTTGTCAGACATAGTCTGTACGACTATGGAGGCGGACAATATTTTTTTCAATCTGGGGACTGCACTAAGATTTTGACCTCTGTTTGGAAGCCATAAAAGCCATGGCCAGTGACATCATGAAATCCATAGAGTGGATGTCAACAAATATTTCAGTCCTTCAAAGTAAAAGTAAATATGCTTTGGGTACTTTGGGATATTTTTATAATATACTAGAAATTATATGGATAGGGCAGGGATTATGTATTCCAGTTATTTACTCATACAATTTAAACAGAACACTTATAATCATTATATCTTCTCAGTATAATGATCATTTAAAATCTGTTCCACTTTAGTTATCATTTCTTGTGTTGTCTTGATCTACCTTTTGTTAGAACAAAACGAAACTCCTTCCTTGAAGTTCAGCACAATATTCAATTTCTTACAAATATCTTTATTACTTTATTACCATCCAGCAGGCCAGATTGGCAATAGCTTGGGCAATAAATAAAATTAAAAACAATTGAAGATATTTAGTAAAGTAGCCAACTTCTGCTTGCTTTTCTCTTCCAATAGGATTATTACTTCTGTCTACATGTTATATTTATGATAGAGATGAAAATATTATTTGACTTGGCTATCTTTTATTTTTCCTATTTTTTAAGTTTAAGACTGCAAACTTTGCAGCTTATGAGACAGTATTTTCATGAATCTGTTCCAGTTACAAATCCATTTTGCCACATGAAAATGATTTGATCAGTTATATTCTGAATATAAAGAAACACTAGCATCAGATAGGATGATCTCAATTAATTAAGTTTAGGAATCATATTGTGATTGTACTTCAAACAGATCTTTGTGAGATTTTGACAGATCAATCACATTGTAAATTATATTTTTAGTGATTGGTATATTGAATTTCAATATATACAAATCTCTATTTTTCTCCCATGATTCCTGAAATACCAAAAAATATTTTGAATCAGATCCTGCAAAAGAGTCCTTTTATTTTTCCATAGCATTTTGACTACAGAGATTCTCAGTCATCTAGCCGCCTCCCCTTGACCAGGGAAGAGAGGCGGGGTATAAATTGAAATAAATAAGTAAATAAATAAATAAATCTAGGTCATGGTTGTCCCAAAGGTGCTTGTTCAAGAGGCAACTGGACTTTCTGGTTTTTCTTTGAAGACGTTTCACTTCTCATCCAAAAAGCTTCTTCAACTCTGAGGTTGGAAGGGTGTTTTGGTACTGGCGAGTGTGCCAAAACACCCACAGAGCTGAAGAAGTTTCTTGGATGAGAAGCAAAACATCTTCAAAGAAAAACCAGAAAGTTCAGTTTCCTCTTGAAAAAGCACCTTTGGGACATAGCATTTTGACTTCCTCCTTTTTCCATTTAACCTCTTGTACTTCTACAAAATTTATTCCAGGAAGCTCTCTAACCTTTCAGATGTGGAGAATTGTGAGAGATCAAATATGGAGAGATTATTTTCTTAATGTACTGCAGACAGAATCACTGACATGCATTTAATGCAGCATACTGTATATAATTATCAGTGACTTTCCTCTTATTAACCACCCTTCTATTTCCTTTACTTTTAGTATAGCTTAGAAATTGCCACATACCTGTGCTATTCTTGGTATTTTGTGATCAGTTTCTTCATGTTTTCTGCTTTTTCCCTATTTCTTATTACAATTTTTGAATTGATTAATTTTATTTTTCTTGTTAGATGCAATATTGCTGTTATCTTCATGACTGAAATGGTAGTAGATCACAGTGTAAGAGAAGACTGGGCTCTTCATCTTCCTTTGCTGTTGCATGCTCTATTTTTAGGTAAGAAATAATGACTAAACAAAAAATTAAGTGGAAATTGAGTTTGTTTATGTTAACAAAGCTTTTCTATGCATCTCCTCACTAAACAATTATTCTCATTCATTTTTGGCCCAATAATTATATTTTGTACTCCTTTGTGTTATTCCTACCAGCCCACTCATATCCCCTAATATAGTACCTTTTCCCCTCAAATAAAAGTATTACATTTTATGAAAAAGGCAGTAAATTATGAGAGAGGATCTTGGGCAGAAATTCCCACAATAATGTCCTTACTGAATCAGAAATTACATACTCATTGTGTATGGGGAAAAAAAACAAGGTAGAAGTTTCTCTAACTTTTCATTATGGTACTTTAATTTTATTTTACACTTTAATTATAAAATGGCATCAGTCACATTATATTATTGGTGGAAAGTTATGAACTGGTGACCATTTAGAACCTGAAGTACTAGTAGACTATTAACTGGTTCTTGAGATTTTCAGACTTTGAAAGTGATATGGCTCACTAAAATAATACATGAATTTGAATGACATTTCTCCAAGAATAAAATCGGCAGACTACATTCTGACAGTGCTGTAAGCTTCCTGTCATGAGCCCTCATGCTTCTGCAAAAATAGAGAAGACAAAACACTCAGACTGCTAGGTTCAGTACCAAGACTTGGCACGATGCCTTCCAGGAAGAAATCCCAAATAGCCATCCTTAGAAGAGAGGAGCAATGAACACCTCAATCCTGGCCTTGAATGACCCCACAAAACGGTTTGGGGATATGATAGGAACTGTTGCTGCAAATGCAAAGAATATTAAAAAATAATCAGCAAGCTTAGTGCCAGCAGCTTAGCAAAGGTCATCTACATGCAGGCAGAGTAAATGTAAACCCCTGAAATTTGGCCACAACTCCACCATTCTTGTAATCCACAGTTTGATAACATCTGGATTAACTGATTGCCCTATGAAATATTTTTATGTTTACCTACGACTGGATTCAATTATTTTCTCTCTCTCTAATGTTTAGGATTGTAGTGTTAGTATAATCTATTGTTTTAGTTAAATTTTTGGTTGTTGCTAGGATGATGGGTCATGTGAAGTACTGTCTTCAAAGACATAAGTATTAGAGGTGGAATTCCTCTAATGTCTACTGTAATATCTTAATGAAAGACGTCCATAGAATTTCAGGGCTGTAAACTAGTTCTTAAAAAATCCCAGAAAATGCAATCACAAACTACTACTATAGAATTTAGTTATTACTGTCCATGTACATATATCACCAGTACTCAAGTTTTATTCAGGAATGTTAGTACTTTATTACAAACAATTATTAAAATTGATTAATACAATTAAATGTTGCAGCTCGAATGCTAATTAACTTTTTAATTATTTGCCAAATTAGTTCTTAGCAATCAGTCAAATAAACCTTCCAGAGTTATCTGTGTCCAACCCAACCCATTAGGTCTCCCAATAATGCATTCGTCCATCAATAAATCAATAGATTAATCCAATTAAAAGTTACAGCTTTTATTTTTAGAACATACAAAAATCATGTAACTGTATAAACAAGAATAATTTTTTTTTTGATTTTCCCAAATAAAAGGCTCTTCAAATATGTTTCCCTTTTTCTAGAATATGAACTTCTTGTGCTTCTTAATTAATCAGACTTCCTGATTGTTTTCTTTAGGCCTTGATCATTATCGTCCAGAAGTCTTTGAACATAGCAAGAAGCTGTTGCTCCATCTGCTGATTGTGTTGTCATGCAACAGCAATTTTCAAGCCATAGCCTCAATGCTTCTTCAGACTAGAGAGGTGAATGAAACCAAGACGCTTACAGTCCAGCCTGTGCATTTGCCTGAATTTTTCTATACAGGTAATGAAAAACCACTTCTTCAGCTTTATTTCAATTTTGTTTGAGCTTGGCTGTCATCACTGTCATAATTCTATGGTGCTCAACGTAGAAAAAATGGATATAACAAAGACTCCTTTTCTGCAGAAGCACATTTTAGACACATGTTCTGTTTTATACTATGTTCTGATTGGATCTATCCATATCAGATTTTTCTTCAAAGGCATATTTTCATATGTTTCTTAATAAAATATATATGTTTGTATGTATGTGACCTCCTATTTCACAGTGACTATCAAAATTATGACTTCTATGTTTATATAGATTTTTTTCCACATTTTTGTTAGGTGGTTTTGACTTTTTGCGGGAGTACCAGTCTTCCCCTGTGCCGGACTCTGGGCTCAGCTCTAGCTCCACTTCTTCCAGCATCAGCCTTGGAGGAAGCAGTGGAAATCTCCCACAAATTACCCAGGAGATAGAAGACATTGACCCAACTGTGGAGACAAATGAAAAGGCAAACAAACTAATAGAGTTTCTAACTACCAGGTAACCAAAGCAGAAAAATATCCCATTTTAAAATTGTATTGTGTGCTTTTAAAAGAATTTGTATAATTCATAATTCATGAAAAAAGTATCATTCATCAATAAGTTTCTTGGGTATAACAGCATGGACACAATGTCTTATTTTCTGCTTTACAAGCAATAGGCAGTTTTTGCAAATGCTACTGAGATTCCATCTTTCTAATCTTAGCCAGAAGTAAATGTTAGTATTAAGCAGGTATAGAAAACTGTTGTAAAAAGGCATTTAACTTGCTTGGAGCAGTTTATTTCAAGTTGTGGGGAGAAGAGTATAATACAATAATTCTTTTTTGGCTGGCAGATTGTTTCTTTAAAAATATAGCGACACTCTATGAAATAAAGTTTGGCACTGTCATTCAAATGCTTCATTTCCCATTGAAATTCAGAACAGACTCTTGAATTGATCTTTGTTTCTATTGTTCATAGTTAGCTAAAATGAGAAATATTTTCTGCACCAGAGGCTAAAACTGTCGTCTTCATCTTTTCTTGGATTTATTAAAAGGGGATAAATATATTTATACATTGTGCACATCAATAGTTTCTTAGAAAAATTACAAGGCTTACCTAACTATCCTGATAATACAGCAAGTTTTAATGAGAATGAGCAAGGAATGAGCCATCGTTCAATGAAAGAACATCACCTCAAGAGGGCATTCTTCTGTTTTCTATTGTGATCATATAGTGACTGTGAAGCTCTTCCTTCTTAGCCATTTAGCATGAGGGTAACATAATTCAGAACTTTCCATATGATCATTTGCTCTTAACAACAGTATCAAGTAATTCAGCTTTCCCCAAAATGGTGTCTATAGAACTATTGGAACCTGAACTTCTGGGTTGACTAAAAGACACCTGGATAGGTGCTATAGTCAAGTTTGATTCATTTCCAAATTAGAGTGGTATCATTGCAGTGACAAATTGACCTCTTTATTGTAAGAATGAAAAAATAGTGTTGTATTTGGATAAATGAGGCCTAGTTTGGTGGAGTGGTTTAAAGCACTAGACTAAATCCTGGGAGACTGTGAGTTCTACTTCTGCCTGAGGCACAAAACCAGCCTAATGATTGTGGACTGGTAATTTTTCTCAGTCTCAGAAAGGAGAGGGCAAGGGCAAATCACTCCGGAAATCTAGCCAAGAAAATTGCATGGGCTTGTCTATTTGTTTGACAGGTGTCAAGATTGTATCAAAGGTACGCTCTCTCCAAGTTTTAATAGAATGAATAGGATTGAATCATTGTTTATTTAATGAGACTTTACACAAAGTTATAACTTGTCTATACTGTAAACCATTTGCCTACAGTCTTCATCTGAAGGAGGATGTACTGTATGTGAACTGTGCTATTGTGTTGTGCTATTTAAAATAATTTATTTTAATCTCAAAATAAAATATATCAATTTTCTGATTTTTAAGGGCATTTGGTCCTCTCTGGTGCCATGAAGATATCACACCCAAAAACCAGAATACAAAAAGTGCAGAGCAGCTTACCAATTTCTTGCGTCATATTGTGTCTGTCTTTAAAGATTCTAAATCAGGTACTAAACCAATTGATTTATAATACTTTTATTTAACAAGCAGCTTTCTCAAATTTTATTTTGCTGGACAAAATCCTAATTTTTACCATCATTTTTGCTCATGATCACTAGTAAAAATAAAAGAGGCATGTAGATTTGTTTTTATTATTTGAGAATTGCCGCAAATTAGGAGCATAAGAAATTGATTTTAGTTGTATTCCTTTGTTGATCTCCTATTTGCTAGATTTATAACAGAGGCAGGCCAGTTGAAGAGAATCTGATTTTCTCAGGATTCAGGTGAGAGATTTTTCCAGCATTCGTAAGGGATTCAGACACAAAATTTGCAATAGCCTTTAATGCCTTGTCAAATAAACCCATTGACTTCTTCACTAAATAGGATATCAAGCTCTAAAGAGTTTTAAAGGCATTTCTTCAATTGGAGACCAACCTGGTTCATTGGCGATGCCTGGGAAACAGTCTTATCTGGGATCAGTTTGATTCTGTTGGACCCGAAGAAATGGACAGAGTCTTTGGTCTATAAGCATGGCCCCTATGATTCATATCTAGGCCCCTTCTGGTTGATCAAGGTACCTGTGGGTGGATCCTAGAGATGGATTATTCATTCTTGACAGAGAATGATATTCTTGGCACCATTTAAAGAGATGTTTGTACATCCCCTTTATAAGAAGCCATCACTGGACTTTATCACTCTTGATAATTTTCATCCAGTCTCCCATCTCTCCTTTTTAGGGAAGATGTTGAATAGTGGTTGTGCTGCAGTTCTAAAGGATTATCTGGGCCTTTCCAGTCATATATCAGATCCAGATATAGAATGAAACAGCATTGGTCACACTTCTGGATGACTCTGGCAGGAGCAGGATGGAGGTAGTACATCCATCCTGGCTCTTCTTGATATCTTGGTAGATTTCATCAACCATGGTATTCTTTTGATTGACTTTAGGAGTTGAGATATGGGACTGGTCCCAATCGTTGTTGATAAATCGCTGTTGTGCAGCTGCATTCCTTGATTTGTGGGGTACGGCAGGGTTCATTGCTCTCTTGTGTCCTTTTTAACATCTACATGAAACTGCTGGGTGAGATCATCCGTCACCATAAGAGGAGGTACCATCAGTATGCTGATGATAGCCTGTATACTGAGGTACCTAATCAGATGGAGGTATATGCAGGTATATATCTGCATCCAGAGTGAATTAAATGATGCTGAAAACCTTGTTTTGTGGTGCCTAGAGGCTAAGGGGAACTGAATGGGGTACAAACAGGCTGCAACTAACCCTGGTAAGAAGGAAATGGCTGTGTTTAGGTTACTCTGTATCTGGGAGCTTACATCATTGATCCTAGATGGGGTTGCACTGCCCCAGATGGACCTACTGTATAATTGCACGTTACTCCTGACTCACAATTCCTGGTCGAGAAGCAGATGGCAGTTGTGGCTAGGGGGCGCTTTTCTCAACTTTCTTGCAGCCACTCATGTCTTAATCATCTCCTATATGGAGTACTACAATGCACTCTACATGGGGCTACTCTTTAAGAATATCCAGAAGTTGCAACTGGTGCAAAATGCAGTGGCATGAACAGTTCTGAGAGACTGTCAGACATGTAACACCTCTGCTATGCAAGCTGTGTTGGATATCAGTTTGCTTCTGGGTCCAATTTGAGGTTATCAAATTTGAAGCCCTTTGTGGCATGGGACCAGCCTTCCTAAGGAACTGTCTCATCCCAATTATATTGTCCAATCCCACCTGATCAGACAGGAGGGTATATTGCAGATCCCATTGGGTAAATAGTTTTCACTGGTGAGTCATCCTTGGAACATCTTACTCCCAGAAGTGAGGCGAGATCCCATTCTTCTGTCTTTGCAGAAGAATGTTAAGACCTGGCCCTGCCAATTGGCATGGAGGTTGATGAGTGATATGGACCTCAGGGGTGACTGGTGATGTGAGAGTGGTCCCTCCATCTTTTTTTAATGTGTAATAACTTAATTTGAACTTTGTCCTTAAGTCTGTTAACTTTGTTGTATTTATGGTTTTATGCCACTTTTATGTTTTTATGGTAAATTATCCAGAATCACCTAAAAGAGATGGCTGGTGTAGAAATTTGATAGATAAATAAATAAATAAACGCTTCAGATAATCATTTTCACATTAACCTGCATTTGCTTCCTCCCTATGATTAAAAATTTAAAGTTTCCCAATAATGTCTTCCTGTATATTTTTGTTGCCTCAAAAATGAAAATTTGCAATATATATTTCAAATTCATGTATTATCTATGAGATAATACAACATTGATCCTGGTTTGCTTTGGTTTTCTCATCAGGCTTTCATTTGGAGCAGCATCTTAGTGAAATTGCATTGCAAACAGCTCTTTCTAGTTCCTCAAGACATTATGCTGGCCGCTCTTTTCAGATATTTCGGGCTCTAAAACAGCCACTTTCAGCACACGCATTGTCGGATCTGCTTTCAAGATTAGTGGAAGTTATAGGAGAACATGGAGAAGAAATTCAGGTATAAATACGATCATATCCTGTCTTTGTAGAAACATAAAAAATTGTCTTTCAATTTTGGACGATCTAGCTCAGTGCTTTTCACAAGGACTAGCAGCTTCTTTGCTAGTTTTTTCCTTAATTTTAGCTTAGCAAATATCAAATGTACACACCACTTATCATAAACTGTTTTAGCTTAGCAAATATCAAATGTACACACCACTTATCATAAACTGTATCTCTTTCAATATTAATTCCAAAAGTCATGCTAGAATGTGTTTGAATATTTAATGAAAAAGTACATTTGAATATTAAATGAAAACTAAAATCAGGCAGTAGACATTTAATGATTCATATTACTGGTAGTAATGGAATGATTATATTATTGTTGTGAGCTTAAGATGGGTTGCCATAGAAATCTTTTAAATAAGTGAAATAAATATACTGAAATGATCATATTTCTGTGTTTTTGGCAGGGTTACGTTATGGAAGCCCTTCTTACATTAGAAGCCACTGTGGATACTCTGTATGATTGTCTGAAGAACAGTGATCTTTTGACAGTTTTATCACGGTAATGAGTTTTTCTATTCAATTATTCTATTCATTTTATATATAAATATTTGGCTATAGAATTCAGAATGCAACTGCCTGGACTAGTTCGGAGACTACATATGTATACACAGGAAGTAAGGATATAATTCAAGTGCAAAACATACAATTGCAGTGTAGAGATTCTGCAATATTGATGATTTTCAAAGAAATGGATCTTGTAAAAAGGTAGGCGTTAGTAAATCAATTTTGGATATTGTTATGTTCTTTCTGTGAAATATTAACAGTATTAAAAATGAGTGCCATAATTTATGAAGGCTCATATATTCCTGTTTCATTAGATAAGCATACAATATTTAGCTTTCTATCTGTCCATATGGAAGTCTTTCATCCAGATTTCAGCTGTGATAACAGCTGCATGTGCGTCATTTACTTTCCCTGTCAAAGAAGTTATTAGAATTTACAGAACTGAAATAAAGCATCTACTAAAACTGGCATAGCTTGAGGCAAAGTCACCTCTTATGTCAAAAGCCTTCCCACCTCAGTTATGTTACATTTTGCAATGATTTAATATATTGACATTTGTAAGTAATTACAAAACATTTGATATTGGAATACTAGTAGTTTCCTTGCTTCCCAGCAGTAAAGCACAATAAAATATGAACCCTTTTAGAGATGAACAAGTTTTACCTTCACCTTTCTGTAGTCCCCTGTCATGTCAAGTTACTAGTTTGTTGGTAGAGTAGAATGATGCATGAATAAACAGAAAAAAGAGAAACAGAAAAGAAAATACTCTTTTGAATTCTGCATGAAAAATAAAGCCAACAGCCTGAGTTCAAGACCCGAGTGTTGTGCAACAGGGGTGAGTGTCTGTTTTCGCGTAGCTACTGTTCACCTAGCAATTTGAAAGCATGCAAATGGGAATAGTTAAATAGGTACCACTTCAGTGGAGTGAAACAGTGCTCCATGAATTCATGCTGGCCGCGCTGGCTCAACAGCCTTGAAACAAGGATAGGCGCCACCTATAATCACCAACAACTAGCACAGTCAAATCCACCAAAATTCTTTTCCTTTCTTTTCTTTGACTCAGTGCTGTATTGTATGCATTTAAATCTTTCATACAATAGTGCCATTATAATTTTACTCTCCGCTTTCTAAAAAAGTGTTCTTAAAACATAGGAGAAAGAAGATGGCTTATCTAGTGCCCTTTTTGTTTTTGTCCCTTCATGACATGATCTCTTGAGTTCAATGAGCAGAAAATCTATGGAAGGAATAGCTTTGTTTTTTTAACCTCTCCTTGAAAATATTTCTGCTTAGTGTTACAGCTGCAATTAAATTGATAATTTATTCATATGATTGTTTTCTCTTAGTTCATCCTCACCAGACTTGACATCAAGTGCAAAACTGACAGCCAATCGGAAGAGCACAGGACAACTTAATGTGAATTCAGGAGCTGCCAGTGGCAGTACAGGCACTGCTGAGCGTAGCAGACATCAGAGGAGTTTTTCAGTGCCTAAAAAGTTTGGGGTTGTGGATAGAACCTCTGATCCCCCTCGCAGTGCCACTCTGGATAGGATTCAGGCTTGTACACAGCAAGGCCTTTCTTCCAAAACTAGGAGCTCCTCTTCTTTGAAGGATAGTCTTTCAGACCCGACCAATATTAACAATCCAACTAACCTGCTGGCTACCATTTTCTGGGGAGCAGTGGCTCTGATGGAATCTGATTTTGAATTTGAGTATCTAATGGCACTAAGACTGCTCAGTAAGCTACTCGTCCATCTGCCACTGGATAAAGTAGAAAACAGGGAAAAATTAGAAAAGCTACAAGGACAACTAAAATGGGCAGATTTCTCAGGGCTCCAGCAACTTCTGCTTAAAGGTTTTACTTCTCTAACAACTACTGATCTCACACTTCAGCTCTTCAGTTTGCTGACTCCAGTATCACGTGTATCCATGGTTGATTCCTCTCAGGCTATAGGTACATCTAATACATGTTTTGTTTATTTTTTATCAAAAATAAAATGAACATAAAATACTGAAAGCTAAACTTGGATTTGTTAATATGCTAAACTTGGATTTGTTAATATGCATTTATATAAATAGCTAATTACAAAATCTTGGAAACATGCTAAGCTATTACGTACTGGTATTAGGAGATCATAGGGTTACTGTCTCTGCTTCCTGGTAAAGTATAATGAAAATAATGTATATTGTGTCATATTCCAAGTTTCCCCATTCTTCCTCTACTTCAGTCTCTACTTCCTTCTATTACTACTAATTTGAAATTTAAAGAGGAATAGGAAAACCACCTTTCTTTTCTTACCTTTAGCTTTCTGTCCAAGTTCCATTGTCCATTGTTCCCTATCCATTCCTTCTTACCTCTATGTAAGAAGATCTCCTGTTAACGCTTTACTTTATTAGAATAAAGTATAATCTACTATTTTATCATTGTTTCCCCCAGGCATAAAAACCTATAAACTACACCTTCTATTCTATATGAAATTATATGTGTATAATTAATATGCATATACATTATTATATGCAATAATTAATAGCAATAAATTTTGCATATTACCAAAACGACAAATGACTGAAAGTGACCAATTATTATTTTCACATGATCAGAATTAAGAAAAGAGACATGGATTGTATTTTTGGTATATAATGTATGCTTTCAGTCAGTTTCATTTATTATCATACAATACATTACAGTTTCACATTTATGTTTATTTCTATTTTTTAATGCCAGGATTTCCACTGAATGTTTTATGCCTTCTGCCTCATTTAATTCAGCACTTTGATGGCCCAAATCAACTCTGCAAGGACATAGCAGAGAGGATTGCTCAGGTACTCTATGTTTAATATTATGTGGATATTATTAAATCCAGGGCTGCCTCTTTTTGTTCCTCTTGTGTTTAATGTATGTTGTTGTTCACTTGTTAGGTCTGTCTAGAAGAAAAGAACCCGAAATTGTCAAATCTTGCACATGTCATGACGCTCTATAAAACACACAGCTATACAAGAGATTGTGCAACATGGGTGAATGTTGTTTGCCGTTACCTTCATGAAGCATTTGCTGACATTACTCTGAATATGATTACTTATCTTGCTGAGGTATGTTTTAATTAGTTCATCCATTCTTCTCATAGTTCTAACAATAAATTTCCTGAAACATTTAGAACAACACTGAGTCTAAGTACACATTACAGAAATTATTTATGATATAAAGAAGGTGCTGGTGATTATAGCTAATAAGGCTGTGCAGTGCTTCAGGTTCCTTGCAGCAGGAGCAGTTTTAAATGTATTTATTTAATAAAATTTGTATGGCTGCCCATTCACTCTCAGTGATGCTAGGCAGTTTATAATAATAAAAATAAAATATACAAACAATTAAAAACAACACACACACACACCCCAGTGACAACAATCAGTGAAACAAGCCACTTGGGTTCAATGCCATTTTGGGTTCCTCAGGCCTATTGGCAAAACCAGGTCTTCAGGGCCTTGTGAAAGAGTGTCAAAGTGGGGGCCAATATAAATGCAGCTTTAGAGCCACTATGTGATCTGGGGAAAGGCAGAGCTCCTTTAAATACTTGTAGGCAGATGCTGCATTCATTCATTCATTCATTCATGTATGCTCTGAAGAACCTTTTGAAGTTAATTGGAAAAATTGTGCAGTCCTAACATCTCTGTTTCCTAATTCAATATATCAGATGTCCACATATTTTTGCTACACTAATCTGTTTTTTGTTACAATATAAAATTCTAATCTTTAGCTGTCTACAGTGATTATTATTGTGGTTTGTTTAAGGATTTTGAGTTTGTCTAATTTTTTTCACAGCTATTGGAAAAGGGGCTTCCTAACATGCAGCAATCACTTTTACAAATAATCTATAGTCTTCTTAGTTATATGGACTTATCAAACTTACCTGTTAAACAGTTTAACATGGAAGTACTAAAGACCATAGAAAAATACGTACAAGTAAGTATGGTATTTTGCTCATAGTACTTGTGTAGGAACCAATATTAATTCATTCATTTCTTCCCATGTCCCTCACTCTCAAAGACCTACCGCTATTCTTCCTTCATTTAACATTGTTAAATATATGGGGGATTAGCACTTTGCCGATGGTATTGCAATGTATGTCAGAAGTAATCACAGTGTAATTAAATCTGCAGGTATATTGTGGGACTCAGTATAAAATTCTCACCAATTAAATTCTTCTTCTACAGAAGAGTAATTGAACTTCACCAAGCGAAATTTGTTTCCTGCTAGCAGATTCTGATAACTTTGCAATGTAGCAAGTTGTGTGATTTGTACAAGCCGCAAGGAGGTTAAGAACAAAATAATGGACAATTATGGCAGTATTATGGCAATAAATTGTACAGTAGTTGACAGATGTTAATTATGAGCAAATATAATGTTAATGTTTGTCTGATGGCTTAGTAAAATACTGTAACTATACATGATGAAATGATCCTTGTCTGTTGTTGTTGTTTTATTACAGTAACTTTATTCAAGAATTGTTAAAACCAAAGTTTCTAGTAAATACTTGTAAGTTAAATTGGCATGGTAAATGTGTCTGATATTGGTAAATAATGATAAAATAAAGGAAAACAAAAAATGGAATGGGCAAAGACATCACTGTACTCCTCAGCGTGCTATTTTAAACTTGTTATTGTACAAAAATTATAAACTTTAATCAGTAGAATTGATAGAACATTTACTATTTTTATCGTTCTAGAAAATAAAATAAATCTGTGAATCTTCTTAAAATATCCAATATTGTCTTGATTTCTCTTAAAGTACTGTGTTTAGAAAACATAAAAAATGCAAGATGTCAAATTCTGTGCCAAGTAGAAGCCTAACAAGAAGCCTCGAGTTCCCCTTGATCGGGGAAGAGTGGCGGGGTATAAATCAATTTAAATAAATAAATAAATAATTTTTGTAATATTACTAACATTTCCTTCTTGTTATATTTTGTATATGGTTTTTTAACATGGAATATTTCAAAATATTATTATTATTACAGAGTAGTCAGATTTTCTATATTCAGTACAGTCTCTGATGTATTTAATGTTACAAAATATATTTTTGTTCAATGTCTATGATTGTATGTGAATATTTGTGCAAATATTTATTTACAGAGCATTCACTGGCGAGAAGCCCTGAATATACTTAAATTGGTGGTTGCACGCTCAGCAAGTCTTGTTCTACCTTCTTATCAGCATAGTGATATTTCAAAAATGGAAATACATTGTATCTGGAATAATGCATCCAAGGAACTTCCTGGAAAAACTTTAGAGTTCCAGTTTGATATTTCCGAGGTACTGTATAATTGAATTAACAGTAGCATTTAGGCTTATATATTGTCCTACAGGTCTTTATAGCTTTCTCTGGGAGGTTTACAATGTAAACCTTATATGCACATTGGTTTACATGGTTTACAATGTAAGCATTATATACACATTGCTCCCAACAATCTGTGTCTTCATTTTACCAACCTTGGAAGGGTGGAAAGCTGAATTAACTTTGGGTTAACTTTGAGTTGCTTTATGCACTATTGGAATAATATATATGTACATTTTAAATTTTTATTGATGTTTTTACTTTAAGACACCCATTATTGGCAAGCGGTATGATGAGTTGCAGTCTTCTTCGGGTCGTGATGGAAAACATAGAATAATGCCTGTCACACGGAGCACGTCTTCAACATCTTCTGGGTCTAATTCCAATGTCCTTGTGCCTGTTAGTTGGAAGAGACCTCAGTATTCTCAGGTAAAATTCTTATTGATTTTCTGTAATGGTGGATTGTTCCATTCACTTTAGATTTAATTATTGTTGTTCAGAAATATTGTTTAACAAGTATTGAAATACAGAGAATCCAAATTGCACCAAAGTAAAATTTTGCCAGATTAAATGATATTAATTAATGTATTAATTAAAATTATGAAGAATTAGAGCTGGGGTTATGTTTTTTTACAAGCATTCCTACTTATTATTAAATAATCCATATGTGTAACATTATTATTTTTAAAAAATATCTTCTTTCTCCTTTATTTTTTTAAAGAAAAGAACAAAAGAAAAGTTGGTGCATGTTCTTAGTCTTTGTGGTCAAGAGGTTGGTCTGAGCAAAAACCCCTCAGTAAGTTTTATATTTCTTCTTACATCTTTTATGCATATGTAATTTATATCTTCAGTTTCAGATACTGTCTTTCATTTGCCTGACATAGTCCTCCTGAATTTATGGTTCCTGCTAGATTTGCAGGTGGAGGACATGTTGGCTTTTGACAATCTTCGGCTAAGGTGCCAGTTGTGAGCCCATCTAGAGTGGAAGGCTCTGATACTGGGGACTTATGCCCTCATCACCATTGGTGTAATAATGCACTTTATAGCATATTTTAGATGCCAGTAGACAAGAACCGCTCTGGCCATATTAATCAGATGCTGGATTAACTTTATTTATTTATTTATCAAATTTATACCCCGCCTCTCTTCACCCCTTGCGGGGGACCTCGAGGCGGCAAACATACAGTAAAAACAGAGCCTATACAATATAAAATAACCAACTCAGTCACTCACAGAATCATA
>JANHGC010003610.1:210485-226615 GCA_027560395.1 Boaedon fuliginosus
TAAATAGTCCTAAACTACAGGATGGCATATTTGAAGGCTTGTATTATGCATAGGCCACAGTCAAGAAAATGTCACATCCATGTACCTCTCTTCATCTCCTGTCGACTGGTCACCCCGCTATCCAGAAATAATCCCTTCAGTCTCTCGGGTCACTGAATCCTCCATGTTGTTTCCACTAACTTTCTTCTCTTGCTGATTGGGCCATTCGATCATCTTTGCCAGCTCTCCTTCTGCTTGCTCATCTCCTACATAACCAGCCTCTTCCTCTGTATTCTGCCCAATCAGCTGTTCCATAGCTTCCCCCTTCATATAACTGTTCTGATTTCTATTAAAAATATCCAAAATTTTGTGTGCAATTTGGGATATCATGTCAATTTTTCCAATTATCCTGTCGCAGCCCAGAGCAATCCCCTCACAAAGACCTCATATTTAAATCATTTCCGCTGCCACCTGCATTTCGCTCATGATGGTTACCAAACAATTATCAATCACTCACAATCTCCAGATCTATTTTCTATTTCCAGCATCCTCCTTGAAACTTGGAAAACACCTCTTTACTCTCTCTGCTTTCGATCTCATTTAAAATCCTCTTGGCATCGTCTTCTTGCTCGCCTGTCTACAAACTCCAGTTTTTTAATCTTCCTCCTGCACTTTCTTTTCCCCGGGATAGTTCCAGCTTTGTGGCGGCCAGATATGCCGCCGCTTTGCTTTGCTTTGCTGTTGGCTAGGGATTTTCCTAGGTCAGGGAGGGGAGATCTGCTCCTCTCAATCTGCCTGGCGGTTCCCATTTGCTTCCTTGCCTCTACAGGGCAACTTAGGCTCCTTGGGGAGCCCTCAGGCCAGGAAGACTGGCGCAAGACCATGGAGGTTACAATCTTGCAACCAATGCTGCCAAAAGAAAAACCAGAAAATAGTGTAATTATTGTTTTAATGGGCATTGTTTTAATTGTTTTATTTTTATAATTTTATTGCATTTTGACAGTCAGTCAAAATATCAAGTGAGTCTGATGTTCAAATGAATAAAGTACATACAGAAATATATTTTTTCTATGATGGGCATTAGTTTGTGGAAAAATTAATTGGTTCTATCATATTTAAGTCATAAATGCATGTAAGACAAAATTACCTTGGTCTTTCATGTCATCTGTTCCTCTCTATCTCTTCTATCCAGCATAAAATTAGATAAGAAATTCTTCTGTCCGGTATTAAATGCAGTTTAATAAAACACATTGTGTTAATTTTTTCCAATTTTTGTCTTTTATTTTATGCTGATACTTCCTTTGAGAATTCTATATATACCACTTATTTTTAAAGTGCAAATCTATATTAGTTCTAGTAAATGAAATTGTAAAAATGAAAATATCTGAAATATTGGGATTGCCTTATTTTTTTTTTCAGGAATTATACCATAGTAAGACTGCATTATCTCAAAATTCCTGCTGTAGGGAATGTCAGGATCAGCATCTAGACTAGTTAAACTTTAGTAGAATAATAGATAGTGCGTACCTATTTTTTTATTTGACTTATTTGTTGGTAGTTTATATGATCACAGTCTACCAAGAAGCAATTCTGCATTTTTCTGCAAATAAAATCAAATTTAAAAATTAGGTCAGCAAAAGTAAAATGCTTTATACGTAATCCACATGTTTTAACTTGAACAACTGTGGGGAGTGCTTATTTTTGTAGTTGCATCTTGTTTCTATAAATGCTTGGATAAACTAAGGCTGCATTGGTCTGCAGCCATTAAGAAGTAATTGGATGGGTTTCTAAAGTTCAGAGTTGTGCCTTTGTTCAAGTTTAAGCTGAAGGCACCTGTCCAACATAAATAATAAAAAAGAGTCTTCTAAAAATACTCTCTGAAGGAATTAGGTGTGTACTGAAAATACTGTTTCTGAATAGTCCATTAGTTTTAAGGCTAGTAGAAGGAACCGTAGAAGAATTTTTAAAAGAAAATCATCCCTCTTCAATGTTTAGGTCATTTTTTCTTCTTGTGGAGATTTGGATCTGATTGAGCACCAAACTAGCCTGGTAGCTTCAGAAGACGGACAACGTGAACAAGAGAATATGGATGATTCTAACAGCGAACAACAGTTCCGAGTCTTTAGAGATTTTGATTTCCTAGATGTGGAATTAGAAGATGGTGAGGTACGGTACATTCTTTTTGCAAATTCTTTATCATAGATTAAGCCCCATATTTGCCCTTCGCCATAGTAATAGTGTTCTGTTTATATTTTAATAAGTGCATAACCGAGTAGCTCTCATCTTGATTTTGCATGAACATTTTCAGAATGTTTTTAACAGTAGGGGGTAAAAGGACCTAATACTCGGCAGGTTACCATGCCAAATATATTTAACGGTCATGTTATTTTGCTGCCCTGCATGGAAACCTTAGCACAATGTTAGAGCTTAATAAACTACTCTAATACTAAAATTAAAGCTAAAAGTTTGTTTTCCATACATTAAAATAAAACACAATACTTTTATCATTCTTAACCATCTGCCTGACATGCTAATTGATGATCTGAACACATGCCTCATAAACCCATTGCACAACCATTTTAAAAGCAGGCAATTTCATCAATGACTTTCCAGAAAGCTAAAGCTTTCTCTGTAAATTTTTAATGCTTCTGCTGCCTTAAAAAGCCTCGTGGTCTGTAGAAGAAAAACAGGAGCTTGAGGGCCTGTAATTATGTCTCAGCAGGTAAAAGCTTGTCTGTTTTAACTGAAGTTGCTGAAAAGGGCTGCTAGCAGATTACTAGCAACATTTAATCTGCATGGTCTGGTTTGTGTTTTTTATTTTATTTCTAAATAATATTTTTAGTTAATATAGATCCCTTCTCTCTAGAAATAATTGTTTCTGGTTAACTAGAGAAAAGATCAGCATTTGGTACTATAGAACACTGCTTAGTGGTCTGACAATATCTTGCCCCATTCCCTTCTGCAAAGAAAAACAGGCAGTGAATATAGGAAAGGAAAGAGATTCATAAAATAAGGAATAATTTGGAGAAGGCAATGTCACCTATGAGTCTCATCTCAATCCTGTAAATAAATCCTCTTCCCAGGTTAATGATAAAGATCCCCTTTATAACAGGTCAGAGTTTGGCTGTCCTAAAGAGGGTAGTGAGAGGCAGACAAATAGTAGCAATAATTTGGTGTCTTGATCTGTTCAGAAACTTGTTCAGCAGGATTGCTAATGTCAGTGATGAGAAAAGGTGCTTTGCTAAATAAAGAAGCATCTGATACTACTTTTAGCAGGGTCTGAAGCATATCCATCACTACCAAGCTGTTTGATTTTGAATTACATTATTCTACTTCAGTTTGATGAGGTGAACTGAAAATAAATTACATTGAAATAAAAACCATCTTTTGCCCTGTGCCTATGTTAAAATTTGGAACATTTTAACAAAGTATTCTAAAGAAAATATATTTGCTGGAGTAACAATAAGGTTTTGTAAGTAAAAGTTTGCAAAAAATTGTAAAGAATTGATCTGGAATTAGAACAGGAATTATGGTACAAATTTTCTTCATTTGATAGCAAAACTCAGAATCAAATCTGCTGAATAATTCCTGAAATTGTACATTTCCTTCCAACAGTTATCAATATGAGATATTGATAATTAGGTATTCTAAATATTGAGCCTATACTTCAGCTGGGACAGTAGGTGTCAGGATACAAAGTGGGATATATGTATAATGGAAAAACGTGTTCAATAACAATAGCAACGTTGCTAGGTGGTGTTGTAATATGTTTCCTGTTATTGACTCTAACTTCTTTGCCCTTAATAAATAAAAAATAAAAAGCAGATTCTGTCTCAGGGAAGAAAGTAACTGTGTTTTGGTTTTCAAGAGAATCCTGTGCATGTCTCCTTCATGTCCCTCAGAGTAAATTAGGTCTTCCTCCCTGGTTAGTGTATAGAATTTGGCTCATTTTCTTAATGTTGCTTTAATAGACCTGATCTTAGAAGATATAGAAATGAATTAATGTCAACAAATTAAACCTGTTCTAGGTTTTCTTTCCACTTTTTTAGCTTAATTTTATGTGAATATGAATTTAATTTAGTTGGATCTTTTAGTTGGGGTAAGAGAAATGTGATTTAGTATTTTAATTTGTTTTTCAAACCAAAGTTACAGTATTTTAAGCTTTTAAAAATGAAATACAGGAATAAATTGGTCAGCTGCAGTAATGACTGTAAGTATATTTAAATCAAATATGTTTACACATGCTTTTCTTTATTTGTTTCCTATTTGTTATATCTGCTATTCAGGAACTTCAGGTAAGATAATGCTATTTGAACTCATGTGCTAGTAAATGTAATGCATTGTTTGTATCCTATAATATTTACTGAACTGCTCTTTCAGTATGTGTATGTTTGTTTACATGTATGAACGTTTTATACTTACGCACAGGTTTAGAAATGTTTTAGAATTCAAAGGAAAGTGTTTCAAGGTTTCTATAATATCCACAGTAAGGCCACAATTCTCATCCATTGTGAAGTCCACAAATCATGAGCTTGACAAGATTAAATTTAACCCACTTATTTGTATATTCTGGTTGTGGTTTAAATATGACAGGGTATTTGTGAAACAATAAATTATTTATAGCTTAATTCTTGTATAATTATTAGGATAGGTGGTAGGAAATGTAGTGTTTGCATTTTCCAGAACTGTCTTAGCACTTCAGAGCTCCTTGGGAGTTTTGCACAATTGCCTAGGAGATCCTGTCAAATTCTATTCCTGTGATAGCAATTGTGAGAATAGCAAAAGAAGCAATATATTTTTTGATATGTTGTCTTGACAGATGACAGTAGGAAATATTGGGGGGGGGGGATATTTATAGCAATAAGCTATCTAAGTATAACCTTTTCATTTTCATTTTTATTTTATTATTGTAATAAATGCTGTAAAAAATTCTATACTGTTAGATTAGCACAGCTTAAAGTCTTATAAAATCTTGCTTTCTAATAGGGGCTCCCAAAAAGTAAACTTTCAATTCACTTGCACAAATAATGAGATTATGTGCCATCAAGTCGTTTTTTACTCCTATCGGTTACATATAGACAAATAATAAGAGCACTCTGTTAATGTTAGACTGTGCCACAAATGGAAAAAAGTGCAAGGAGTATTGGAATATATGCTATTAATCAAATTAATTCATGTTTTAAGCTAACTGTAAAGATCTTCAGTGTTTTCAGTAATAAAGACCCAAGTTTGCTTACTTCATTTTTAGAAGTAAGCAAACCTGTCAACACATCAATGACTGAAAAATATATTAGAAGTTCAACCCAATCAAATCCTTTAAGTATTGTTTCTATGGAAGCAAGTGTAAGATTGCACTATACAATGTTAAAATGTAAACATAGAACATATATTTTTAAAAAACCCTAAACCATTATTAAATAAGAAATGTTCATCTGTTTTTTACACTTAAAATCATTTTAGGTTTATTTTTAGAAAATCAGGATTAAAAATAAGGGCTCTTTTGATTTTGGAATCTTGCATTGTGCATGCTAAATTGAGTGTTTCGTTGTTATTTTAATTCTGCTCTTCAACATTGTAGCTAGATAGGCAGACAGACAGACAGAACGACAGACAGAACAAAGCTCTGAAATATTTTGGGATTTGATATTGTTTCTTTTATTGTAAAGGAAGTATACATAAATTGATACTCAAAATACTTTTTTCAACTGCATAAACAAATAATTTCATATGTGTAGAAACCCCTCATACTGTAACAGGCATTACTCTTTACTTACTAAGTGTGTACAGTGTAAGGATGTCTCAGAATTTTAAATTTTTAGTCTTCATTGTCAGACATATGAAAATAAATTTCATCATTCAAACATTCTGAAAATTAAAGCTTTTAAAACAGAAGAGTTTTTAGAGGAGACGATCATAATATTATTAAGCTTCCCTCTGTAGAAAGCTATGGTTTTATATTTCTGAATTTAAAATATATATTAAAAGATATATACACACGCATATATATATATATCCTTTAAATGCACAAGCTTATAAATGTTTTTTAAATGCCAGGTAGGAAGAATTTGTTATATAGTAGCAGCAGAAAATAAAGCACTGCTGTGATTGCAGGGTGAAAGCATGGACAATTTCAACTGGGGAGTTCGTAGGCGTTCTCTTGACAGCCTGGACAAGTGTGATATGCAGCTTCTGGAAGAAAGCCAGCTTTCAGGAAGTATTCCCAGTCTAAACAAAATCAACCATGAAGACTCTGATGAATCATCGGAAGAGGAGGACCTTACAACAAGTCAAATCTTGGAACAATCAGAGCTTGTAAGTACTTAAAGTTAAGCTGCTAGGAACTAAACTGCATATAAAAATGAGGAAAGATTTATTTTGGATTCATTTTAAATGAAATTGGATGCCATAATCTGTAAGTGAGTAAATATGTTCTGAATTGCTTCACCTTTTGAGAGTCAACAAATATGATCAACAATGCCCAGTTTTCAAAAGTTGCCAGATACTCTCGTATCAGATACTCTCATATCACATTGTTTAGTAGAATATTACCAAAAAAAAAAAAAAAGACCAGAAAAAAACTTCACAAGGAGTCAGCATGTATTTTTAAAGATGTGGCTATGAAAGTAATACCGGTACATATATATTAATTGTATTATTTTCATCAAAAGAAAATCATGAATAGTTTCAGAAAGACTGTTTGTGGGAAAATGATATCAGCTCTCTCACGCATACTCAGACTTGTATGGGACAGATAAAGGAGCAATCTTTGGGCAGTTGTCATTCAGTGCTTTGGCCTGCGCAGAAGCATCTCCCAGAGGAATGTGCCCTTTCTCTCCTTTTTAACAGATCATGGCACTTTCCCCTTCTGAGGACACAAATCACATTGATGCCCTTTCCACGCCATGTGAGGCAGCAGCATCAGGTCCGCCTCCTTTCAGTTCAAGAACTTCTAGCTTTAACACGTCTTTGCCAGAAATGAATAATCTCCAGGTCTCTGAAGATTCAAAGGTGAATGAATTTAAAATTTCAAGAAACGGTGCCAGGATGGGGAGGGGTCCTTAGGGATACATATTTGCTAAAAGATAAGAGTTTTAGGTCTGCATAACAAAGTCAGATGTTTTTGTGCATCAAATTAAATATGTAAGCTTCTGAAGTTACCCTGGAAAATGTTGGCATTACACTTTTACAGCTTTAATAGAGTAGTGCAATAAGTGGTCTGTGGGAGTTAATATGAATTCTATTCCATCCTCTAAATGTGGGAGTGCTATTGTGCTACTGACTATAGTAGATTCAATTTTTACTTGTTTGGGCTACTTTGAGAATGCTGATTACAGTATGCAGAGTTTTGTAAGTCTCAAATGCCTGAAACAAAGATTTTTGTGGACACAACTGTGAAAAGTTAGTAAACGTTAATAAGGGCTTAGAAGATTTAGTGGTTGTGATTTCTGTTTTCTTCTCCTGGAAATGCTTTCTTTTAAAAATGTTCAGTAAATTTTATGACTCAAAAGGATAGCATTTTTTCAGTATTTTCTTCCCTTCCATATACTTCTGTCATGTTTTTTTCCCCCTTCCTCTGCTCTAAGTGAAAAAATTAATTCTTCATAGTAACTTTTTGGTTTGATTGCTCATTTTTTGAATTTTCAAGCAAATAAATAATTTTAGCTCCATGCAGCTGTATAACAAATACTACATCAAGTCATATGACCATATTTGATATTTATTTGGCTGTATAAATATTATTTGACTTTATAAATACCCCTAAGTGACCTTGGCTTGGCTTGGAAGTAATCAGAACTAGTCTTAGTTACCAAGAGTTGTAGACTAGAGTCAGAAATTTAAAGGTAAAATCATTCTGGAACAAAGCAAGGGCAATCCACTGTATTGTTCATTAATTAAGTTATTTGAAACAAAATTCAGCACAAATTGTAATACAAATTGTACTACTTATAATTATAACTGATGCCTTTAGGTGGAAGGTGCCCAAGAAGAAGAAGATACCTCAGTTCAAGAAGATGATCTATCTGGATCTACCAATGAACTCCCAGCAGCATTTGAATACAGTGATAGTTTTAGTCTAGATATGACTGAAACTGAGGAAAAAGGTGACCGACTGCTAGACCAATATGCACTTGCCAGGTAGGTTCCTTCCTCCCTCCCTCCAGGGGTGCAATTCAACCGGTGTAACAACCGGTTCGGTGAGTGCATGCTTCATGTTCAAGGCAATATACATAGCACTCTCTTCTGTTGTTCCCAACAATAACCTCCCTCTGAGGCTGTGAGTGTGAGTGGCCCATAGTTGCCCAGGGAAATTCTTTGGCCATTAGCGGAACCCAGCCTTCCTCTTAGTCCAGCTTTATTTCTTAAAATAAAACTAAGAGGAAATGTTTAAAAGTGCAACAAAAACTTCAAGAGGCAGAGGTTTAATCATAGGTATGCCAGGGTGAATTGAAAAATGTACACATGATAGAGTTTAAGAAATGACTCATGTCAAATCATTGATCTCATTAAGATTGTACATGTATGAAAACCAAGACGTTTTAGACACATTATCTGTCCTTATCTAATGTTTTAAGATTTTCTTTGTTACAGCTTTGGTGAAGGTGACCGTCCTGCTTCACCCCCACCTTCCCCATTCTTTTCTGCTATCCTGGCTGCATTTCAACCTACTGTCTGTGATGCTGCAGAAGAAGCTTGGCGTAGTCATATCAACCAGCTTATGTGTGACTCAGATGGCTCCTGTGCTGTTTATACTTTCCATGTGTTTTCTTCCTTGTTTAAGGTAAGGAAATGGTTCTAGAATCCTACATGATGAATCCTGGGTAAATACAAAAAGCTTATAATTTGTAGTACAAGTGTCTAGAAGAAGAGAAATGCCTTATCTTTCACTCTTTAAACCCTTATTTAAAGTTTACAGAATTTCTGCATTCCTAACTCTGGTGCTCAAACCTTCCTTAAGGTGTTTTCACATGGACCTTTTAAATGAATATAGCTCATTACAGTGATTTCTTGCTTCATCCAGACAACCTAATTATTCTCAAACCATGTGTTCTCTTCTTTTACTCTGGTTTAAGTAGATAGATTCAGAAGAGAAGCATATATTTCTGAAGATGGATTGCTCCTATAGGTTTTATGAGTTCGGCTTACTTCAGCTAGTCATAGTTATAGTTGTTTACTTCTTTCAGATTTTTCTCTATTCACTTTTTTATGTACCCCAATTCTATGGGAAGAGTTTTCATATGTTAAAGTGACAGAACAGTCAAATTTCACATTTAGGAACTGGCTTTGCAGTCTTTTCTTCTATCTTTTGCTCTTTCATATCTTGATAAAGAAAAGAACCTTTTACGTTTATACGGGTCAAAACAGTTGGTAGCATTAGGATTGTAGAGTATTTTAGGAAGTAAAATGAACCTTGGTAGAAAGATAGTAACAAATCACTTCCATGAATCCTGCTGTTTAAAACTATTCCATTGTTTTGAAACAGAGGACCATTTGCATTTTTTCAAGAAGAGTAGGTAAAGTTTGTTGAAAATATGGCAGAATTATCATTCCAGGATTTTAAAGCATACTTGCAATAGAGATTAGAGGCACCTACGTTGTATCTAACCATTTTGGGAAGGAAGAGGAGGTTGCTAGGACAAATTTGTAGATGTTCAAACACATCTTCTGCAGTATTTTGAACAGTGTGTAGAATGTTCTTTATAATAAAACACTTAAATAGAGTTGAACGTTAGTGAACATTAAAATTAAATTCTTCATGCAAAAAGAAATTGAAAAGCAATACTCTACTGGGAAAAAAAAGTTGTGCCTGGACACAGTCTTTTACTTTTAAATAATCTTGTTTAGCAAGAAAAGCATTTAAAATTGTTTAGTCATGAAACAAATCTCACATCCGTTTAACAGTTCTGTTTTATATAATATACTCATCTGGTAATAACACACCCTGATAACTCTGTTTTGATATCCAACACAACAATTTCCCACCATGGTTTTCAAATGATAAACTGAAATTATTACCAGCTGTTTCCAGTTACAACAGAGCATTTCTTAGGGGAAAATAATCTCAAGGAAAAAAAGAGAGAGATTCTACACTCATAGTTTCCAGCTGAACTTCTCTGTGTAAAAACTTTTTCAAGCGGCACTTACAAATTTTGTTTGGAATAAGTAAATACAGAGAAGCCTCTCCTGTGATTCTCTTTTTTAAAATCATGAGTTTATTAAACATTATGGTTAAACAGATGAAAAACTAATGTAGACTCCAAAAATAAAAGAAAAAGTATTGTAGACAGAAAAATAGAAAAAAAAATTAAAATGCAACAAGGAAAAAGAAAAGAAATATACAAAAGTAGCAACCCAACCTCTCATAAGAGAAGCTGTGTAAGAACATTATTCTGATAAGTCCAAACACACTGCAGCAATCCAGAACACCAGGAAAAGGAAACGGGCCACCTACGAAGTATCTTTCAATAAAAACGGACACACACACTTTTATCAAAAAATGCCTGACCGCTCAACCGACTACAGCACAGGCAATAAAAACTATAAGAAAGATAACAGTCATACATCAAAACATTTCAGAAACAACCACAAACTAATACAAGTACATGGCATTACCATAGCACACAAGCAAGCAAAAATTTCTAATACATCTTAATTAAACCAAAAGACCAGGTAGCCCCAGAAGAAAAAACAGGAGTCATCTACAACATAGTTGTAACAACCACTAAGTAGGACAGGCAGGAAGGAGATTAGCACAGAACATTCATAAATATCCGTACTATACATAAAGTTAATAGTGCATAATTAAACCCTTACAGATATACATATAGCCTTAAGAACATAAATATATACCTCATTTATATTTCATCTTGAATCATACAAAAACATAATTACAGGTACTCCTTGACTTACCACTGGTTCCTTAGCAACTGTTCAGAGTTATGACAGACTGGCTTGAAGGCTACTTACGATCTAGTTTCAAATTTATGGTTGCTACAGCACCTCTGCAATCACTTGCCCTTATGACCAACCACACGGGTGCTGCAGCATTCACCCATCCCACCCTGTCAAGTCCTACAGCCACTCATTCACCCAAGGGAGATCAGAACAGCCATAGCATCCAGCCTGATCTCTCCTTGTTTGCTGAAGGCTTACACACTCCAGCAAGCCTGATCTCCCCCAGGTTTCTGGGTGGGAAGGAAGATGAAAGATTATGAGGACCCCAAGGAGTGAGAAGCAGAGTATGGGATGCCTCAGGGTGGAAGAAGCCTAGGGAAGGCAAGCCTGGGCTTGCAGTAGACATCTCAGGGCCTCTCTCACCCTGAGAAACCCTGTATCCACTTAACCCAATTTTTTTTCAACAACTGCATCAGGGAGAGCAGAGAATGGATGTCGTCACCATTGCAACCTTAATGTCATTGCAACATTACAGTCATAACGCAAGAACTGCCTGTGTATGAAACTAAAAGATGCATTAAATTCTACAGCAAATGTAATTCTGCTTTACAGAATATTCAGAAAAGATTCTGCTTTCTGACTTGTGATGCTGCCAGTTATCTCGGTGACAATCTGCGAGGAATTGGCTCAAAGTTTGTGAGTTCATCCCAGATGCTGACTTCGTGTTCAGAATGTCCTACCCTTTTTGTAGATGCTGAAACCGTGAGTACATTTACATAAGCAATCACACAAAAGTAGCATGTTTATTAGAATTACGTGGATATATAATTTCATCATATCTTTTTATGATCAGCATGTCAGTTCTCCAGAATATTTGTTCCCTGACTAATTAGAGATATTTTGCATATTATGGAGCATACAGCCTTTAATGCATAATTATATTTTATTTTTATTTATTTATTTATTTATTTGCATCCCATCTTTATTATTAATTTTACAATTAACTGAAGATGGCAAACATATCCAACACACCTTTCTCCTCCATTTTTCCCACAATGACAAACCTTTGAGGTCAGTTGGGTTGAGAGTGAGGAACTGGCCCAAAGTCACCCAGTTGACTTTCATGCCTAACTCCCACTTTTACCAGATCACTTAATCATCAAAATCTGTTTTTATATGAATTACCATGTCAGACTATAAATGGAAACTTACATCATCAAAGTGCTACCATTCAAATTCCAAACCATTTTCTTCATGAAGTAGGCTAAACTAGAGCCTGAAGGTTGAATGGCGGCACCTGGACTTATTTTCTTGTTAGTTTGAGACATTTTGTTGGTCACCCAAGCAGCTTCATCAGTCAGAGCAAGTTAGTCAAGCAAAGAGTCCTTGGAATGTACTAACTCCTCCCACATCAACCTCAGGCATCATTTTTTTCTTCCCCGAAGTGCATTGTAATATGTCAGTGCAGATTCTCAGTCATGCAGGTAAAGTTGTCTGAAGATTTGAGTTATCACAACTGGACTTATTTTCTTGGTTTTTGAAATGTATCGCTGCACATCCAAGCAGCTTCACCAATTAGAGCAAGTTAGTTAGGAGGAGAGGTTGGTGCAGGAGGAGTTGGTACATTCCAGTAATTCTCTTCCTAACTAACTGGCTCTGACTGATGGAACTATTTGTTTGTTTGTTTGTTTAACATGAACAAGATAACAGGTTTTTATCATACATAACATAACATAAAGAAGTATAAACCATTAAATAGACAGTAAGACAGGGACAGTAGGCATGCTGGTGCACTTAAGCATGCCCCGGTCCACAGTGGACAGTTTAAGGATAAAATTACGAGGCTTAGATGCTGTGACGATGGAGCCTGGAAGAGAATTCCAGATGTTAACTATTCTGTTGCTGAAGTCATATTTCCTGCAATCAAGTTTGGAACGGTTTACCATACATTTATATCGATTGTTTGCCCGTGTATTACTGTAATTGAAGCTGAAGAAATCATTGAAAGAAATACATTGAAGCAGATAATTTTGTGAACTAAGCATAGTTCAGACCGTAGGTGGTATAGTTCAAGTTTGTCTAAGCCCAGGATTTCTAACCTAGTGGCGTAAGGGAGTCTGTTATGAGTTGTGGAGTGAAGTACTCTTCTTGTAAAATACCTCTGGACCCATTCAATTGTATTAATGTCATAGATACAGTGAGGATTCCAGACAGATGAGCTATATTCAAGGATTAGTCTGGCAAAGATTTTGTATGCTCTTGTTAGAAGTATAACGTTGCCAGAGAAAAAGCTTCGCAAAATTAGGTTGACAACCCTTAATGTTTTTTTAGCAATGCCAATACAGTGAGCTCTGGGGCTTAGATCATTAGAGATTAGTACTCCTAGGTCTTTGACTACATGTGGGTCATCAACGAGAACGCTTCCGTCTAATTTGTATTTGGTGTTATGTACAGGGAAGATCCTGTTGTTCATCTTTCTTTCAGTGATCTTTCACAGTGGAGCCTTTGGTGAAGTTCTCTTCATGGAATCTGTGTGGCTTTAGTAACTACAGCCAGATCTCTTTAGTTCTCTGGCCATCTCCTCCTTCTTTGACACACCAAGCCTTGTTCACTTCTCTATATCTGTGATTCTAGTTAGGACTGTGATGCTTCAAAAATGATTCAGAAGATGGGTTTGGGAATAGACCCAAGTCTAAGCACAACATAGTTTTAAAGATGTTGCAGTTTGAGGGGTCCTTGGTGCTTTCTGACATTTCATTACTCACACTAGGTAACATCATGATATTATCTAGTTTCGGCAATGAAACAACTACAGTAGGACCCCTCATTTCAACCTTGAGTTACAAATATTCTCCTTTATATGTTGTAGCTATTTTCAGCCCTTAATGCAATCCTAATTCTTACAAGTCTTACAAAATTATTGCAAGTTTCCAAGGATCAGGCTGATAAAGAGACAGAAAAACTTTCTTATCCACTTCCTTGTTCTGGTAGATCCCATACCTTCTACTAAAGCGAAACAACACATAGAGTCTCCTTGGTTTTGATAGTTTCAGAACAAAGAGTTGCAGGGAAGGTAAAAGTTCACCTATGTTAATTTACAGGCTTGATTACAGCCACAAAATGTTCCTATAAACTTCAATGTTCCTAACAAGTTGGAGTTTTTATTCTTAAAAATTAGTAAATTGCTTATGAGTGATGCAACTTGTTCAGCAAATGAGAAAACAGCATAAGTAGAGTATGTGCTGAGCACAAAACCATGGGTTAATTACCTGTAACCTCCCAAAACTTTTTCTGTAGATTCTGGTCCTCTTCTCAGCTGCTTCCTAATTTCAGTAAGACCAACATAATTAAACCAAATGGCTTTCATGTTGGTTAGTAGGTAGTCTAGGACAACTTTCATAAATAATCTCATTCCAAAAAAAAATTCATATATTTAAATACAGGCTGAACAATATCTTTGAATATCTGGTAGGTTAAAACAATGTTCATTTTAAGACAACCTCAATGTAACCAAAGATATTTGAAATGTTTTTCATTAATTTATCTATTTTTGTAACATATTGTATAGGGATTAACCTAATCTTAAAGTGAATGGTGGCACTTAACATATTTTAAAGAGTGGACTTCCGGTTGGACTTTTGGCGGCTTTGGTTATGGAATCAGTGATCTCTGCGATTCCGGCCCAAGCCTACTGTCCTGAGGGAGCCTAAATCTCCCTGTAGGGGAGGTGAAGTGAGGTGGAATTTCCAAGTGGGTTGAGGGGATCTGCATATCCACTCCCCACCTAGGTACTGTCCCTGTAGATGATGGCCAGCAGAACGGCGTCTAAGATGGCTGCCATTAAGTCAGGACCCTGGACAAAGGCAGTGCAGGCAGAAGAGAAAGAGATCTGAATGTAGCTCTACTATTGGGTGAGAAAACTTTAAATTGATATTCCGATGTTGAGCGAACAATGAGAATTTGAGTGCTTATTAAATAGACTGGCGATGTATTTAAATTAGCAAGCCAGATATTTGGAAAAAGAGAGATACAGGAGAAGCCCCTGAGCAGAGGTGGAATTAAAACTAAGCTCTAGTGGGTGAACAGAGATAATTGTTTGGCACACAAGTGACTGGGATAAACTGAATTGACTTTTGGAACATGATGGAGCCCAAAGAAATTGAGGCATGTTTTGCCGGTGTGAGAGAGTACTGTGTGTTGACAATTGATACTCTTGAATTGATGAAACAATTGGGACTTAAACTTTTGGACATGTTAAATAAAGATCTAGATGTGGGAGAACAGATGGAGCTGATAAGTGGAGAGATGGAGTAGCCAGAACGAGAAGAAACTGAAACAGCTGAGAGAGAGGAGGATGCGGCAGCAAGCAGAGAGACAGGACTTAAAATGGTGACCAGATAATTAAAGGAATTAAAACAAAAGGACATAAAGACCTACTTTCTTCAATGGAAAAGAAGGGTGGAAAGACCCAAAGAAATTACAATTGGACACACAGCTGAAAGGTTGGGACTCCACAAGCAAAGCAGCACAGAAGATATTAAAACTGGTGAAAGAAGACAAAGAAAATGGAGGTAGAGCCTGGAGAGAAACCAGAAAATAAGCAGGGACATTAAGAGAGTTGGACTTGTATATATATCCAACTTTATATGAGCCTGACAGTATATATGTAATAGAATGGTTAGGCTAGGCAAATTTGTTATGAATCTTAAATGATTTGGGAGAGATGAGTATTAGTAAGGATTAAAATGGTGATATTTTTTAAACTTCTTAACTTTTAAAATTTAATAGAAATTAAGAAATAAGATGTTATGATTGTATATGGAAGGTTATGATGAATGATTTTTAATATTTACATACAGAGAAGTGAAAAATAGATTATACATGTTAAACATAAGGGAAGGAGAAAAGGAGATTATATTTTAACAAATGGTTTTAACAATACATTATATACTTACTGTCTTGTTTCTTTTTTTATTTTCCTAACAGACAGAAAGCAACAGGTGAAGCTAGGCAGAATCACACCAGATACCTGCACTATTAGCACTGGAGCCCCCCAGGGCTGTGTGCTCTCTCCATTCCTCTTCTCTCTATATACCAATGACTGCATCTCAAAAGATCTCTCTGTTAAAATACTGAAGTTTGCAGATGACACAACAGTGATTGGTCTCATTCGAGACAACAATGAATCTGCATACAGACGGGAGGTTGAACAACTAGCCTCGTGGTGTAACCAGAACAATCTTGAACTGAATACAAGC
>JANHGC010003610.1:228600-240775 GCA_027560395.1 Boaedon fuliginosus
CAACAGCTGCATGGCAGATCTGCTGCGCAGCTGTTGGGTCAGAGTGCTTGCAGAACACCATGAAGATTTCTAAGTCAATCGCGCACAGTGCACGTTTGACAGGCGATCAGCAAGCGCGCCCACGAAGCAGGTAACTAGCGAACCGGTAAGAATCCACCCATGAACGTAATAGCTATTATAGTCATAATAATTAGGTAAGTTCACTGCCTTAGTCATGCATGAAAAAGTGAGATAAAAGTCTAATAATAAAAATGACATTTTAATGTTATTTTTAATGTTTTTGTACTTCTGCGTATATAAACTCATACATTTTGGGATTTGTGTCCTATTCTCATAGTCATTATCATCAAAATATATCCAAATACTTCAGTTTTAGCCAGATTGTATAGTTGTAAATGCTGCATTTCTTAACATTACTTTCCATAGCAAATTTTTAAAAAAATTCAAAAATGAAGCGGATATATAGCAAGAGAAAATCATTTCCTTAGTTTTTTTTCTACAAAGCTTTTCGCTATTTCTTACAGTGATAGGGCACCAGTCCTATATGATGGTCAATATGGCATTGGAGATTAGACTCACTGATCTAGGAAAGATGGTTCCAGAGTAGATTGTTCCCACATACTATATTCCTTATTGACAGCTGAACAGATGTTTGAGAAAGAGCTTTCCTGAAATAGGTGACTGGTGCTATTTTTATTAGGAAAAAGAAATATTATACAGACTCATGATTCACAGAACCACCATCTTTCATATTCAGGTTGTATAACATGTTCTAGTACAAATATAGATGGTTTTGTCAGCAGTTTGAATGCTGTGGGCAGTTTAATTTCTCAGCTATCCTAAGAAAATATTCCTATACATTGTTTTATGCTATATTTTAAAGATCTCAATACACTAAAAATAACAGCTTAATTTACAAATGGCTTTCAGAAATAGGTTAACTATAGTTAACATCTACAGTATACATGAGGCTTTTTATCAGAATCAGCAAGTACAAAATTGTATATACATTTTAGAGATTCACAGAACCTTTTAAGCACAGTACAGATGAGGTTGAGGGGAGGGTCGGCATTTTCTAAAAATGAACCATATTATTATATTTGTTTTTATTTTCTTTTTAGAAAGGTATGTGCTGCAAATTCTCTCATTGCTCCAAACAGATTACAATGTACAGAAAATTATTTTAAAAAGCATATAATCACCATCTTTAAAAAAATATATATAAAATCATGAGGGAGCTTTAAATCTCCTCCTAAACTGTAATAAGTAGGTGACAGAACTTGCTGTTAAAAAACTGACAGTGAATATCCTGCAAATAACTTGGACCTGACCTCCTATTTAAAAAATGGGACAATCCTGCTTATCTTATATGTTTGCTTACCTCAGCCCACCTAAATATTGTTTGAAACCTGCATGATACTAAAAAAGCCTAATCAATTTGCATCCACAGCTTTTTAAAATTTCTTAAAATGGAAATTTTAAGATTATGAAAACATAGACTTCATAATTCCAACATTATATCCTGTTTTGGTAACCTTTCCCTTCCAGTCTATTGCATCTTGCTGATGAAGATTTTGAAAATCGCAAGCTAGTATATATTATTTGGCCAGTTCAAATACATACTATCTTATTATGGGATTTGATTTATTTTCTTTCAGATCACTCTGGTCTATAAGAGAATTGCAACTATTGATTTTACAGTTATGATTAAGATTTCTGAACCATGCATGTTGTGTAGTTGATACATCCTGAATCACTTTAGCAACTCAAAATAAGCTCTGCTAATTGTAGTAAGAGAGTAGTAGGAATGGCTGTGCTTTTCCAGTTGCATGCATTACACTGACACTTTACTTTCTTTCCTTTCCTTTTTCCTGTGCCATGCTTGCTGTGTAGCAAATGGAATCTCTTGCAGTAAGTTAAACATTCTTTTCATATTCTTTGTCCATTAAAATATGGACTAATACACTGTTTTAACTCTTAGCATGTTTCTCCCTTTTCACTTTCTTATTTATTCAGTGTACAATCATTGTTATTAAATCATTTGTTTTTATTTTATTTTACTGTACAGTTTCCCAGGTTCTTTGAATGGAGCTTTCTTTGTTTATAAATTCTGACCATGTAACATTTAACTCCAATTATTTATATGAATTATATTTGAAAGTATATTAGCCTTCTTTAATTATCAAGGCACTCAGTTGCTTCTCTTCTGAATAAATCAAACTAATAGAATATTTTATTAAAGAAAGTGACTTGTTTCCTGATCTCATCAGCCATCACTGCAGCAAACTAGCTACATTATTATTTCATATGAGTGGACTGTTATTTGTAATCTGAATTGGTCATTTCTCTCAAGGACCAGATATATAGTTATCAAGTACAAATGCACTACATATGTTCATAATGCAAGAGAGGAATTCAACTGCTTTTAAGTGGCTACTGTATAATGACTTATTTTCTTGTAACAAATGATAATCTACATGGATTGGTATGACATTAAGTAACTGAGTTTCAAAATTTACAGTAGACATTTGCAGTCACCTACAAAAGGTACAGGGCAATAATTCTGAATCTGTAGTCTGCAAATCATTAAACTATTACTTTTACTACGGTATTACTTTTAATATTACTATTACTCATTAAACTATTACTATTACTTTAACCTATTAAGGTAGTATAAGTACTTCTTTGAGTGGACACCAAAATAAAATTGGGTCTAGATCATATAATAGCATCAAATTATCACAAGATTTTGGCTTTTTTACACCCAATTCGTAAGATTTCAAGAGGGAATACTAGTGAAACAACAGTAATAATTCTAATAGAATATTAGAGTTCTACAGTTTCATGTTTATGGTTTTTGTGGTGATCCTGAAGGCTTTTAATGAAAATAAAATGTTCTAGATAAATGAAAAGTTTAAGGAAAAGGTGCTCTAATTATTGAAGGTAGGGAATTACCACAAACATAAGTAAACCATGTAACAAATACAGTTTAGAGTAAATCTTTTAATTTTATTTTATTTGGCTCAATTTAAGCAAGAGTTCCCATAAAATTATTTACTTATTCTCAATATCTGAGTCTATAATTTATTTATTTATGTATTTAATGGGTAGGTCATTCCATGAAAATATGAATGAATTACAATCCCAGAATCCATTGTGCCACTTCACAATGAGCCAATCAAGTGTGAGCTCTGCCACTGGGAAACTGAAAATTTCACCCCATAACAATTATGTCTAATCTATATTTTTTTCATAAGAACTTTTATAATAACCTAATTTCATATCCCATGCTTTGAAATTCTGTTGTTTTAACAAAACATAGATAAGATTAGCCACAATTATTTTGACAGAGGCCAAAACAGTAAAATAAAATTAATAAAAACAGAAGAAATGAAAGGAGAAGAAAAGGGAGAGAATATAGAGACATTAATCTGTTTCCTATAACAATAAATTATAGTTTACAATCCCAGAATGTAGTTTCTGATACTACTTGAAGTAAAAGCACAACTTGCTGGTTCTTACATTTCATGTCACAGTTCATTTGTGGGAGTAATGAACTGTATTGAGATGAAATAGATGAAATGTTAAAGACATTCTGATAATGTTAGCTTAATAAAAATAAATGATGTAAGAGGAGATTCTGCATCATAGAGTTTAATAAGACTCAGCATTTCAAGTCCTGCAAGATAGGTCATCATTATTAACTCCATGTTGCTTGGGAGTAAGAAAGAATGGCTTGCAACTGTGTTCATGGCAGTGGAAAAAATTATATCAGAGATACAGTAACTGATATAGAGGCTTATATTTTAGCAGCTTTGCTGCTCTAACACATCATCCGCCTAAAGAAACATTAAAACAAATGATGTAGAAATAGCATAAGATACTCATAATAGCTTCATATTGTTTTGTAACTCCTGATTCTTAGTTTCTGTTGCAAAGTACATTATGGAAAAATCCAAGCTTTCGCCTTTTAATAGTAACACTGTCTTCTGCTATTGTTTTTTTTAGCAATTGGAACTGTGTCAGAGATTATATAAGCTGCACTTCCAGTTATTGTTACTTTTTCAGTCATACTGTAAACTCATCGGACAAGTGCATGAAGTTAGTACCATGCCAGAGGTATGTATAAGAAAAGAAAAGACAAAAGCATATTTTCCTGGAATAATTGCTGTATTCTTCTATTAATGTTTATTTATTTCACCAGATCAGGTGAATTTTGAGTGATCGATAATGAACATTTAAATTTTTGTGGACAAGAATCATAAAGGAAGGAATAATTATGAAAAATGAATAGGAATGAAATTAAGCCTCTACTAGAAATTATATAATACTCCCCCCATATTTCCTATTATAGAATCATAGGAAAACTCTGGTGGCAATCTTGAACACATTATGGTCTGCAGATTGTCTATTAAGCACTCTCTTTTAAAATTATAAATGTAGAAAACTTTAGATCATTTTGCTTGATTTTATGAAAATGTCTCATTTTAAGAAAACATACTTTTACATATACATTTTGCTTCTCTTTTATACAGAGAGAGTGCTAAAGTTGGTATGCACATCATTCTCTACACCCCATTTTTCCCCGCAGGAATGTTGAATAAAATATTGGCAAAAAGTGACTAATGTAAAATCCCTCAGTTGAATTTCATGACTGAGAAAAGACTTCCCTACCCTAATTTTAATACTGAAACTATAGCATTACAGTAAGCTGCATGTAGTATATAGTTGGCTATTCTTAAATAGGCTTGTGGCATGGTTTTTAAAAAGCATAGCTCATCTAAATGCTATATATTTATTCTTCAAGTTATAATCCAACACTAATCATGGAATTATGAAATGGTAGAATCTGCTTTTCGTGACAGAATAACAGTATTATTTTCCTTGGAATTAGTATTCTTGCCCTATTTTTGTCCAAAATGAAGCAGAACCTAGCCAACTAGAAGTGTAAAATGTAACCTGCAGGTAAGAATTGCTGATGAGGTGCCTTGACTTCAGACATCAAGGAATTGATGTTTAAATTGAAATAATCTCAATACAGCCTTTTAAATTTAATAGTACTGGTATCAGTGGACCCAACTGATATATCATTGCAGCTGTAAGATGCAGTCTAGAATAACATATTGTTATAAATGACTTTCATGAAGTTATAAAGCCCTGCAATATTCCACCTGATTCTAAAAAGAAGGGAAAGTGAAGTTTGATGTGGTTTAACAGCCTCATCTTGTGAGATGTTTTAGACACAGTTTTCCCCACCTCAATTTATAGAGAGTAGTCTGTATAAATTAAGTTAAAAATACAGGCGTAGCAATACTGTATTATCTGGGATTCATGATCCAGAGGTCATGGAGCTAAGTAGAGTCCACCCCACAAAGCCACCCCCAGAAGTAGAAACAGAACCACTGAAAAAGAGTGCCTTTTACTCTGGCTTTAAGTAGTCAGTTGAAAGGGATACCATGTTTAATGTGATTCACAACCCATTTATTCCAGTCCCCCAAAATACACACATGCAATTGAAAGGCAGTGTGGTTTAACAAAGATGTTAGACTAGAATCAAGGAGCTGCAGGTTCTAATTCTTTCACAGGCATGAAAACCAATTGAATAAGCTTGAGCTAAGTCATTTTCTCACAGCTCCCAAACAATAACATAACACAGCTCCCAAACAATAACATAACACAGCTCCCAAACAATAACATAACACAGTGTAAGGTTCTGCAACAAGTCAGCTGAAGAACAAAACCTTTGCCATTATCATGCATTGATCTTGTAAACTGGGCAAATACAGCTTAAAAAGAAGTAGACTCTGTAGCCAAGCTAGACAGGCTAAAAAGAAATAAGATAACATGAAGTAGTGTGGAAAATATAGATCTTTTTTTTAGAACAGTGGAGTTGAAATGCATGATTAAATGCTTAAGAGCATTTGATTTTGGTTAAAAAAATCTTCTTAATAAATCCATAAAGTTGGATTCATACCCAAATATTTGACTGAGTTTAATACAATATATTTTTATTTTAATATCTATTACATTTTTAAAAAGCAAGAATAGGTTTACAATATTCTTTAACTTGTAAAACACCCTATATCCGTGATGGCAAATCTATGGCACGCATACCAGAGGTGGAAAGCAGAGCCCTCTGCCATGCATGTGTGCGCACCTCCTGCTGGCCAGCTGGTCTTCAGGTCTCTGCCACGCATGTGCGGGGGATGGGGTGCATGCGTGGGGGGTGCATGCGTGGGGGCGCACACGCATTGCATTTTGGGGGGGTTGCACATGCATGTGCATACACACATGTACTTGCGTGCTTTGGGCACTTGGTGCCTAAAAGGTCAACCATCACTGCCCTATATTCTTCCCCCGGTTTTAAAATAAGGATAAGATGTACTAAATATATATTTCAATGCATATTCTTAAATTAATTTTCATATGGATATTGTTCCTCCTAATTTAAATACTTCATCTGTCCTTGAGTTTTGCATCTTTTATATGGGAGGGGAAAATGTACGTTGGTGAAAATCATTTTTTTTTCTTCCACAGCTGCTAAATATGTCACGAGAACTGAGTGAGTTAAAGAAAAATCTTAAGGAAGCTAGTGCTGCCATTGCACTTGATCCATCAATTATAGAAAATGGCACCTCTGAACCCATGTTCACTTCTACAGAAATAGCTATTCAATTTATGCTAGAGTGTCTGAAAAATAATGAACTTGGAAAAGCTCTACACCAAATAAGAGAATGCAGGTACATTGGAATGGCTAATGTATTATATTTTCCTATTTTCTCTGAAGAGCAGCTATCAAATACTTCGTTTTTACTGAATAATACTGAATATTATTGCTGAATTTATATAAATAGATCCAGATTAAAGGGAGCTCATTTCAATCTAATAAATGAGAAATAATTAAAAGGTTCTATGATCCCTTTGTTCATCAGGTATCTCTAATATGTTTAAAAAATATTATAATTTTGGAACACAGTCTATTATCAGTTTCCCTTGCTTAGAAAAATGAAGGTTCTGTATTGAAATGAAAAAAAAAAAAACCTGTCATGACCACAAATTAAGTTTTGTATGTTGAAAGGGACGAAGGTCTAGTATGTTATGCCACGTTAGTGGTGAACATACTGCTTTTGTCCACTAAACTATCTATGTCTTGTTTTTCAAGCTTCTTTTGCATGGAAGATATATATGAGAGCAAAAGCAAAAAAAGAAACAAACCCTTGTAAAACCCAGTGGGTTCAAGCAAATAAAAAAGAGAGCCTGCTTTATAAAAAAACCCAGGAATGTTAAAATTACTTTACTAGCTAATAATGAAGCTTCCTTCTCTTCCTTCAAAAGAGAGAGACAAGCCTTGAAGAGGAATGTTCTTAAATGCATTGCAGTACATATTGTAATTAATACCTTTGCACTTGAAGGCTTTCCCCCTTAATTTTGTGATATCCATAACACTGGTTTTGTTTTTGTTTTTTACCTTTTTACATGTGTAGCCACAGAAATAAAAAAATGAGATTTGATTTGCATGAAACAGCATTTCAGTAGCATATCCTGTACTTTTGTTTCATTGCAGGAATTTATGGCCGAATGACATTTTTGGAAGCAGTTCTGATGATGAAGTCCAGACTCTACTGAATATTTACTTCCGGCATCAAACACTAGGGCAATCTGGCACTTATGCATTGGTAGGCTCTAACCAAAGCCTGACCGAAATTTGTACGAAACTGATGGAGCTGAACATAGAAATCCGGGACATGATCCGGCGAGCTCAAAGCTATCGAGTGATCAATTCTTTTCTTCCAGATTCCAGTGTTTCTGGCACGAGTCTCTGACAAAAGTCTGGTGCCCTCTACCTCTTTCAGGCTGGAATTGCTTCCATGCTGGGATGAGATGGTTCAGTGCATTTTCAGCTTTAGAAAGAGTTGGTCAAGTCATACTCAATCTTGTTACTTTTACAATATTTTCCAAGAAAAGTTGGGCAGTGTTTTCAGAGTGCAGTCATAATATAAGGACAAAGGTAGAGTCAAATCCTTTGTTCTAAACTACACACCCAAATGACTTTCACAGGGCAACTGCAATTCACTACTGAAGAAGTGACTTCCTTACATACCAAAGACTACTACACTGAGCAAGACTTCCTTTCTAGAAAATAGTTTTAGATATCAAAAGTGCAATCTCTCCTTCACTTGAGGTTTTTTTTAAGTTTTGTACATTTATTTCTTTGACCAAGTTATTAAAAACAGGCAGAATGAAGCTAGCGACAGGATACTGAAAGACTGTCACTGCAAAAGCTGAGAGCCTCTGCATATGAAAGTTGTTGTAAAGGACTACAAATGTGCACTGTATTTAAATATGATTACTGTATCTTCTAAATAGAGAAAAAATAAGCTGCTATGAAGTACATTTGTTGATGTTGCTAGGCTACTGTCTTGGAAGGTACTAGATCCTATTTCAAAGGTCTGTTATTAAGACCCAAGTACCTATGAATGGACAAAGATTTTTTTAAAAAAAGATTTTGGCTGCTTTTTACTAGAGAGTTGCTTTTATGTATATTTATATTAAGAATGCTGGTCTGGCATAAGTTGTCATTTTGTAGAAAAATATCATGTCTGTTTTACGTTCTTTTGAACTGGTACATGCATCTTTTAATTTTAATGTACATTTGGATTTTAACACTGAAATTATTAAGTACAGATCAGATTTACTTTCTATTTTCAAGTGGGGGGTTGCTTTTTAGTAATATATGTTCCTGTTTTCTGGTAATTTTTTTGCACTTACTGCTGTAAAGAGTTAAAATAAGTGCATGTAAGTTATTTGCACATTTGAGACACTTTTATTCCAACATTGTGTGTGTTGCTTATCCACCCTGTAAATACATTTAAAGGTTTTTGTGAATTTTCTTTTAATATTTTGATCATTACAGATCTCAAGTATAAAAAACTATATATGTGTGTGTATGTGTACAAACATGCAAACATACATATATCTGTATACATACACTTTAGCGTGTAAATGTATTAAATTGTAATGAGTTTATGCTATAATATATATGGAAACAATTCTATAAGAATATTTGAAATCAGGTTCTTTTTCAGTTGGGCTTGAATCAACATGTAAATTAGCCCAACTTTTATGTGCTCACTATGCATCCAAACATTAACCTGCACAAATTGATATAAATTGAACAAAGTCCCTTAAATTTAATGTATTTAAATTTAATGCTCAACCAGTTATCTAGCTAAGCTTTGTCGATCTGGTGTCTTCCAGAGATCTTGGGACCACTAATACCAGAATTTCTAACTAGAGAATATACTGGAATTCTGGGACTTATTGTCCAAACAAGTGGGAAAGGAACCAGGCTGAAAGGGCTTCTGCAAATATATGAAAATTGATAGGCTTCTCTGTTCTCCATTCCTCAAAACAGTAATTTGAGCATATATAAGAGAAGTAAGGTATTAGTTTGAATTGTAATGGAAAAATCAAGCTGTAAGAAATATGTTATGCAAAATGTAAGTGTACTTATTCTGTAACACCACAATTGAGCAGATGGGCTCTCTAGGTGTGAATCTCTTCCTGTTGGATTGTGCCACCTTTATTATAGAAGCCAATTTAAAATTTTGTTTCCTAAAAATGATTCAAACAGGGATTAAAATAGTGTATTTCACATCCAGACTATAAAATTAACGCGTCATTTGCTAGGTTTATATCTTGGTTTCTTTTTCCCTATTGAGTTGGAAGAGAGACAAGTTTTATGCTTAGTGATTAAGGCTTACTATCATAATCATATGAATTTGGGGAGTATTAATGGGATATAAAATTATTTTTATTGCTTATAATCTTGTGTGGCAAGTCCGTGTCAGCTAACCCTCATGAAAGCTAACATGAAGTGCCTCTTTCACTGTGTGATTTGAGTGCTGCCCTACTCACTTAGTTACTATTCTCTTTAGAGGAATGCTTTGTAAGAGATTAACATGTTTCTGAGTGTTAGTAAACCTAATATAATTGAAAGGATGAAGTTCATGTTTCTTCTTCATTGTGCTACTTATCAGCTCTTGTATAGCATAGGCTTAAACCATCATTTTTTAAAATGAAATGTCAACCTATGCACATGTACATATATCTAGGAACTATCATAACCATGCTTAATTGAACTGTATTTGCAACTTCAGAACATGTGTTGTTTTCACTATAATTTTGCTATTTTTATTATCTGAAAAGCACTGAAAATAAGATGGAAGCTTCATTTAAGCATCTCTTTCCACATCTCCTTGCTAAAATGCAACAGAAATGGGAACAAACACATTACACATGCAATTACTCAGGTTATTTTTTATTTTTGCATCAGTGTATGAAATAATTATGAAAATCTCAATTGCTTATGAATAATAGCCAAATCTTATCAAATTCTTCCTGTTTTTAGTTTGGCTTGAAATTGCATATTTAATCGATAGTGCTATGAAACTCAGTATGCACCTCTTCTAATATAAGCCTAATCAGTCATTTTTGCAAATTAGTTTTGAGAGGAATGATCCTCCTAGGACAAAAGTGCTAACATGTAGTAATAACATGCGCCACAAAATTCATAGTAGTAGTAGTACATTGGCAATCTGACTTTGTCTTATATTATTAATACAAAATACCTAAGTAAACTTAACCGTTAATACTGTATGGTCAGGTACTTTTTCCTGTATAATTTCAACAAGACAGATAGGCCATCTGATGATTCAGGAAGACTACTGTGCTTTTTATTCCATTTAATGATTGTTATCCCTATCATATAAATCTATTACATATTCTATTTTCCTTCAGTGATTTCAGATTTATTTACATGTGTCTTTATAGAATGCCATAGTAGACATGAAAGTATATTGCTCAATCTTTATCAAACTTCAGTATCTTCAATTATATTCAGACTCCTCACACTGTATCACTGTTTCTACAAAATGACTGAGAATATAGTATTGTTTGCAAGATTTAATCTGGCATGTAAAACCCCTCTAAGTTTTTCACCTTTTCTAGTTAAGCGTGTCAGCTCTCCCATCTCTTTTTAATGCTCATCAAGCCAAATACAATTTCATTAGAATTTAAGTTTTATTAATTAGACAGTACAGTGATAAATTACAAATATATCTTAGTATTGCAAACATCTTTAGTCCATTATCCATTGCCAGGTCAGAATCCTAAAGTCAAATCCATATTATGAAACAAAGTGCATAGCTAAACGCAACCTCAGCACACAAACTGCACAGATCAAACAATGTATTTGAAGCTGTAGGTGTTGTCGCAAGATAATCTTTTGCCTTTACAGCGGCCACATAGCTCTTGCCGGTGGGGTCTCTTGAGGTCAATGTGCCTTTTTTTCTGGGGACAGGAGCAACGAGTCTTTGAACAGATCTTAGGATAACAAAATTTAATTAGTAGAAGAAATCAAAACCTATTCCAAAGATTATTTTTCTGGTAGATTATAGTGATCTAGAAACTTTTGAACTATAAAAGATGAAAAATATTCTATTAACTAAGATACAAGTTAATCCTATTGCATAAATGTGTAATATTAAACAAAGGTATGCTTTCATAAGGATAAGCACCCTACACCCATGTTGAACTAGAATTAAGGAAAGTTTTAAAAATGGCCATATCCTATATTTTTAATAGTGTAGTAACAACCATCCTCTGAAGTTCTCTATCCAATTCTTCGGATTAGTTTTGGTTATTAAGAACTGGGGTATCAAGCTCACAGCCCAGATGCATCATGCACTGGCTACACCTACTCCCATTTTAGCAAAGGGGGGAAAAGTCATGGTACATCACGTGACATGATGCCGCGAGTTTGACACCCTTGAAATTAAGCACCTGAATTATCCATACTTATTGGTGAAGAGTAAGGTTTAACAGTCATCAGAGAAACAGAAATCATTAACTCTTCCCAAATCTATATTTATAAAAGAGAGGTGGGGTGCGGATGTGTGTTTGTATGTGCTCTATACAAACTTTCAGTTCTGCATAAATCTACCTCAAACTTGGCAGATAGGTAGAAAAGCATAGTAAGAGCAGCACTGTCGTCTCCAAAGGGTAGGTGCTGTTTTTGACCCCTTTTGGAGGGGGGCAAAGAGGACACTTAATGAACAAGCAACAACTACTGAGAGTGTGCAGATTTGCTTCTTTCTATTGAGCGTGTGCAGTT
>JANHGC010003610.1:240875-266178 GCA_027560395.1 Boaedon fuliginosus
TCTTAGGCGACCCCTGTGAAAGGATCATTCGACCCCCAAAGGGGTCCCGACCCCCAGGTTGAGAACCACTGGTTTAGATGCACCAAACTTCCAATTTCCATGGGCTATCTGACCTGACATTCTGCCTATTGTATCCAAAATCTGCAAAATGATAGCCTTTCTATGAGAAGTTTCAAAGTTACACCTTTATTGGCGCTACTTGTTGAGGTAGAGGAAAACAATTTATGGAAGTCAATTTGGGAGAATTGTATTGCATATTACAATATTCCGATTCAAATAGTTCCTTAATACACTGCAATTTTAAGCCAGAAAAAAAAACCCAAAATTTGTTTAGATACTTCTTTGATGTGTTAATAGAAGTTGCTGAATATCAAGTCTTACTTACATGGCATTGAATTGCTTCTACTTTATAGGGATTAAAGCTCTTTTGGCACTTGCGACAAAGCTGCTTAAAGTATACCTAAAAATGAAAGTGGTACATTTGAGAGGGGGAAGCTTCAGATTAAAGGATCTTTAAAATGTAGCATCAAAAAATTATACATTGAAGTACAACTGAACCAATACACATTGTGCCAAACGGGCATTAAAAATTCTTATTCAGCTCATTTTATGATTTCCTATTAACATGGCACAATTTAACCCAAAGCAAAAAAAAGTTTAACTATTTGCGGTTGGTCACCACTATAGTTAACAGGTAAACACTGCCCCAAAACATCACTTCTAGTTTGCTCCTCTCATTCAATCAAAACTGAGCCTAAAAGGATTCTGCAAGTTTGAGACAGTTACATTTTCTAACATGCAGTCCAGACATTGAATCCTTTTCTGAAATTTACATCTTAAAAGAATAGAAGCATTCTTTCTAATGTTCTCCTAAACATACCTTATTGGTTCCAGAAATGCACCATACATAGGCACTTTCCCATCTGGTCTTACAGTCATTGCAATGGAAATAGCCATATTTCTGTTCTAAGAACTGCAATGGAAAGTTGTTCATGAACAGTAAATACTAAATTTGCTTTGCAAGATTATTCTTAAATCAACATTTAAAGCACACTTTTAAAACGCAGAAATCTGAGGAGGAAAAATAATCCCATTCACCCTATTATTTCTGGCCAAATACAGTTTTGATCTACTCCCACAGCCAAATATATCCATTCTATTTTAACACCTTCAAGAACTTTATACCCATTTCTCATTCAGGGGTGAAGTTACTTTACTCCACATAATAATTACAGTACTAACCCAGAGAGAAAGGCTACTAGCAAAATCCTAAATACTAAAGTCAAAAAAGTGAAGCCAGAAGTACAGGAGTATATAAAGGGGTCTATGTTTAATCTGATTCTATACAATTCTTAATCCCAACATCTCTTGAGAATATACTGCTAAACTCCATGCCTGTGTTTGGGCTGGAAGTAGGGAGACAGAAATGTGACAAACAAACATTACAACCTGGCTGTATTCACATGTTGACTGGTTTGTTTAAATGTCAGGCCCTGCAGAAGAGGTTAGTGCAGCGTTTGTCAACCTCAGTTACTTTAACCCAAGTGTTCTCCAACCTTGGCAACTTTAAGACTTAAAAGTTGTCAAGGTTGGAGAACCCTGCTTTAACTCACAGAATTCAATTCCCAACTGGCTGGGGCATTCTGGGAGTTGAAGTCAACACATCCTAAAGACGCTGAGGTTGGGCTAAGCCAGACAAGCCAGGGGGGTCCAGCTAACGCCAAGTTCTTCCAAGGCGTTTTGAAAAACTCCCCTTGTGCCTTTCATCAAAGCACGGCTGCCAGACGCCAGAAGGCTTTCCAACCAAGCACAGCGTCTGCGGAAAACCGCGCCGCTCACCTGGAAGGTGGTTCTTTTGTCCTCTTCATAGAGGCGACTCCCGCCTTCCTCAGCCTCGCCTCCTTCCCCGACCTGCTGCTGGGCAGAGTATCCGACGGCGTGCCCCGGCAGCCCGTCCTCGGCTCCCGCCTTCCCTTCGGCACCGCTCTCCCCCTTCTCTACGGTCGTTGCCTTTTCCTCAGACTCCTGGTTGAACTGAAGCGAAGCCGGCCCTTCAGGCGGCGCCTTCGGTTTCTCTGCCGCTTCGGGCAAGGTGAAGAGGCGGCGACCAAGCACGGGCGAGTAGAAGCCTGGGAGCGGCGGCTCCCGGCTCGGCCGGCCCGAGGGGCTTTGAGGCCGGACGGCCTGGAGCGGCCGAGATCCGAGCGAGCATTGCACCGCGGCGTCCGCCCGCGGGTTCACCTGAACGCCCACTTCTTTGGTGTTGGCTTTACGGAGCCGCGGGGTGAGGCCCGGGCTGACGTGCGACAGCAGCGCCTTTAGCTGCGCTCGCTTGTAAGTGTCCAAATAATCCGGCGAAGACACCGGAGGAGTCGCGGAAGGGGCCGCGAGCACCCCTCGGTAGGGATTCGAGATGCCGCTGCACTTGCTTTGCTTCCAGCTCGGCTGCTTCTGCTTCGGCGGCAGCCTCGAGGCCACGTTGTGGCTGGTGGTAAAGCTGTTTCCATAACTTTGATAAACGCTGTAAGGCGGATAAACGAAGCGCTCCATGCCGGGACAGGGAGCCTGGTTTAAGGGGAGGCTTCCTCCCTCCCTCGCTTTTATCGACCCCAGGAGTGCCGGTTGCAATTAGTGCTCATTAACTAGGGGAGAAACGCAATAAACCCTCTTCCTTAATTAAGGAACAGTTGCACTGACTAGGTCGCTCGTAAAGTACGCTGGAAATTTACGCACAGAAGTTGTGCGGAGTTAACAGGTTTGGACTCACTGACAACAACGTGCGTTCACTCTATGAAGCGCTTCCACTAAATGTTTGCAGCCAAGATCCATTCATGATGGATCGGGCAGGTTTTGGATTGAGTTGGTTGTAACAGGATAGATGAAACTACAACAGGATTCAGCAGATCCTTTGAAGATAAAGGGATACTTTTTTACCCAAAATTAAGTCCTACCGAAATATCAGGGAGTGGAAACATTTACTCCAAGATAGTACATTGATATCAATTGAATCTTGGAGATGCAATCCAATAAACATCTAATATTGGCCCAGTTGCAATAGACCATAACATGCTTTTCTTTACAAACCTAGTTATCCAAACAGCACTGGTTCTCTTGGTCAAAATGTGATTCAGTGTGCTGTGGAAGTCGAAACAATAGAGTTAAATCATTGAATATGCTCTGTGAATCCAGCAATTTGACTCAGTAAAACTAAGGGGCCTCTGTCAGAATACAACTAAGCCCCCATTTCTCAGATAGCAACCTGGCTAGATTGTTCAGCACTAACCTCTCTGGATGGTTCTGTTAGTCTTTTAAATAAGTGAGCATAATTCAAGTAGCATTTGTGTGTTTTCTTTCATGTGTATTTTTAACACTTTTTGTGGGATTTTATGATTGACACATTGCTTAGTAATATGTTAACTTCATATTTAACTGTTTAAATTAAAACAAGCTTTAAAAATATACAATGATGAGGCATATTGTGGAGGCCATCATGTTGAAGATATAGGTCCCAACTCCTGATTTTACTGAAGAAATCACAATTAACTATGTTAATATAGTATACTAACCCAGAATAAGCCACTTAATGGCTCATTGTTCATGCAATACACTAACTCTTAATGTGATGTTTGGTTTTAGCTTAAACATTGGAATTTGTTAACTAGGTTTATAGCACAGAATGTTAAGGTTTAATATGTGTAATGACTTCAGACTTTACACAATATGTAAAATAAAATCATACTGTGGCTTAGCGTAGTTGTATGAATCCAATTTCTGTCACATGAACATAAAACGGTGTGTCTTTATGTGCAACTCATCCAAATTCAAGCCCAAAAGCATACCAGTGACTTTGAATTAATCATGCATAGTACAACCAATTTCAGAGTGTCTAGAGATTTTTAATCATCCAGGTCACAATTGTCCCAAAGGTGCTTTTCCAAAAGGCAACTGGACTTCCTTGTTTTTCCCCCCCTTGAAAATGTTTGGCTTCTCATCCAAGAAGCTTCTTCAGAACTGAAGCGAAATGCTTTTAAGAAAAGAAAATCAAGAAAGTTCAATTGCCTTTCAGAAAAGCACCCTTGTGACAACCAACTGTCCAGAAAAAATGCTGTCTCTGACCCCTGGAAGAAAGGCAGAATATAAATAACAAATCAGTTAATTCTGTAAAATGTAAACTTTTTTCCACAAGAGGATCACAATTTGCAAGATCAGATTCTATTGTTGTACTTAATGTACGATAATTAATTAAAAGAAGTGAGTATATTTCAATGGGATAATTGACTGAGGAAATGAGGTGGGGTATAAATCTAATAAATTACATTAAATTAAATAATTTGCAGCTTTTTTGGGGGGGGGGGTGCCTTAACAGCTCCTGAGATAAAAATGAAACTATGTGCCTGTCTCTGAATTATCAAAATTCCGTGGTTTGAGGCACACTTTAAGTATTGCACATAAACCTACTTAAACTTGCGAGCTGGAACGGCCCAATTCCTTTTTGTAAAAAAAACCACAAGTTCCATGATCCTTTGAGTGCGGCAGGATCAAACCATTACAGTCTACTCGCTGGCTCTTCTCTTAGTTTCGGGCCTTCACGCCATTGCCAGTGAAAAACGGAAGGCAGGAGCCGGGCTCCACCGTGCATAGCGGGAGACCAATTTCATTTCCGTTCGTAGGGCGATCGGTATGTACGAAAAACCTCCGGATTGTGAGTGCGGATCTGTTGTGAGAAAATGATTGAAACATCCCCCCCGTAACTGCGCATGCGTTGGCGGGTTTTTGGCGCCTTATTTTGTCTTTCAGAGGAAGTTGTTGCTGAGGTGACTTGGAGTCCGGCGCTACCGGGGGCTTCTTCCTCTTTTTGGCCTCGGGAAGCCTTCATTCATCCGTTGATTTTTTTGCTCTCAGCTACCTTTCCACAGGGGTGCGGCTCTTCTGAGGTTCTTCTTAGCTCGAAAGAAACTCGCTGTCCCATGAAGAGAGGCACTGAGGTGAAACGTGCGTGAGTGGAAGAAAAGTCGGGTTTTCTTCCAGGGCTTGAGAGGGAGAGGAAAGCCTCTGTATCTGGGATGGTGTGAGGGAAAGGGACGCTGACGGTGCATCCCCATGGATAATTTATTTGGTCGTTGTGAGATCTGAAGTAGGATGATGAGCATAAAGATTTCTGTGCCTCCCAGTCAGTTTTTTTTTAACTCCTGCCGCCTGTCTGGACAAGTCCCTGCACTTTTCTTGGCAAGATTGTTCAAAAGTGATAGGCTGTTGCCTGCTTTCTAGGACTGAAGCAGCTTAAGGTCGCTCAGCTGGCTTCATGCTCAAGGTGGGGCTGAAACCTGGTTTCTAGCTTGATGCCTTAACCTCTAGATCAAACTAGCTCTAAGATGATTGTGATTATATTTTCATTTCCCCTATATTGGATAGTTATCTTAAGGTGGTGAACATACCTAATACTTCTGCCTGGTACTCAGAGTACATTAAATTATTACTTGAATTAAGTATTCCCAACTAAGTGTGTAAAGATAGAAAATATTGGTTCATAGCTTTCCTGTAGGTCAAATACAGTCTTAAACTAAAATACATCTCTGGCTATAAGCTGTGCCTGCTGGTCATATAGTAAAATTAGTGCTCATTGTGTTGTGCTAGCACAGCTGATTGGGATATTTCATCAAACGGGGGCCCTGCAAAACTTATGTAGTGGCAAACCCCATTGAACACTTTTTTACTTGTAGAAGATATTATGTAAATAGGATTTACTTCCAGGTAAATATTAGGGTGGCAGTTTAACAATGATAGGATTGATGGGCTAAATAGGCATTCAAGTCTAATTTCCTGCTTTGCACAAGCAGGCAAAGCCTGTTGAGTAGGCTTGCAAATTTGTCCAATTGGATTCAATCCTCTGTTTTGTACAGGGTTATGTTCTTAGAACCTAGTTAGCAGACATGGAGGTGGGAGGTTGCTGTCTTTCAGCTTCATTCCCCATAATAGTTTTCAGCGATTATGTAGCTAGTACAGATCCTTCCATCACAATGTAATTGGACATTAAGCTTGATAATTGCAGGTAAAAGATAATACCCACCCCCACCCCGAAAAATTCCTTTCACAGAAGCAGCCAGCCACCTCGGTGATCTCTGGCAAACCTATGCCATATGCTTAAAAAACCAAAAACAGTACCATGGGGGTGCTACAACAGCTGTGTGAAAACTGTTCATAAGTCCATTTTAACTTTGAATGGTACTACCTGTTTCACAGATGTTACAACCATGTTTCACAGATATGATGAAATTCTTATGCTGGAATTCAGTGTTGCCTTTCACCAAACATCTTTTTATTTAAGCCAAAAGTTCTGTTTTAGTTTCATCCATCCACAGAACTTTCTTCTAATAGCTTTTTGGCTTATGCAGGTGGTATTTCACAAACTATAGATGGCAGCAATTTTTTTTTTAGATTAGTGACTTGTAGCCCTACTGTGTGTACCATTGTTGTTCAGTAGTTTCCTAATGGTAGTCTCATTCATGACATCCTGACATCCACCAATTCAGTATAGGCCTTTGGTTTCTTTGACATCCTGAGATTCTTCCAGAGCATTATGCACTTTGCCCTTGATTTGCCTTTGGTCTGTTGATCATTTCCGAGGAAAATAACAACGGGGTTAAGTTTTCTCCATTTGTACAACAATCTTCCCGGACCTGACAGACTGGTAGAATCTAAACTATTTAGAAATAGTTTTCAACCCTTTTCCAACCTGGTGTGTTTCAATTAACTGTTTTTCAGAGGTAGTCAGAAGTCTCCTTTGTTCAAGCCATGACACACTTCTTCCATGCTTGTGTTGCAAAGATCCCACATTTTCATTCTTTAAATAAGACAGGATCACCCACATTCATACATGGTTATCATACCACTAACTGAAACATCTGATGATGCTAGTTTTCCCTTCAAATGAATTTATAATCCCAGAGGTTGACATACTCTTGCCACATAGAAATATGTAGCTTTGGGTCATTTTCCTCAATAAATGAACAAGTATAATGTTTTTGACACATTTCTCTAATTAATTTGTTATTTGTAATTTTAGGACTTGTGTGGACAACAGATCACATTAAGTCATATTTAAGCAGACATATTAAAAATTCAAGAGGGTTCACAAGGTTTTAAGCATATGCTAAATCCTGACTATTAGTTTAACAAATATGAGGAAGTCTTTTTGGACCTCTATTCCATCCACATTCATTTTATTTACCAGCCTTGCGGTGTCTTTCTGACAAACATGTTTGATTAAAAGTGACAACTGAGCAATATCTGAGCGACAACTCATTTATGCAAAGTTGATAAACTGGAATTGAATTTATATTGGAATGAGGTGATGTGAGGGGAGAGAATGGAATGGAAGGAGGTTGGTTATCCAGATGCAGGTTACACATAGGAAAGATAAGTACCTTAATCAATTAACAATTGTATTAAAAACATGTTTGTTGAGACTTTTTATGAGAGCCTGGTTATAATGTATCCAGGTTGCTCAATTTTGCATTAATATTTTTGTTTTAAAATAGCATTTTTTTTAATCTGGAAGAGTGAACTGATGTTAAACTTGTTGCCCTTAATTCTTTTACAAAATGTTTGTACCATTTGAGCTGACAGAATCCAGAAGGGATGGGGGCATTGCTTGTAGATGGTAGCATATATTCCATTAGAGGAAAAGCTCTTCAAACTTTTTAAATACACTGTTGGGGCCTTTATTGGAGCTATTGATATAGATGTAGGTACAATCTGGATATGTTGCAGGAACTGGTTTCCACGTTAGTATTGTGTAATTTTTTGTTGCTTGTAAGAATCTACTTCAGATTTATTGACTGCATACAAATATGGGCCTATCATTCAGTTTCTGAAAAATTACAGTATTATTGTCCAGTGTAGGATATAGCTTATTCCTGTAATATCATTATTTTCAGACAGTTTGTTTCTATAAAACACTTGCAGTTGCAGGCTTTCCCTCCTATATTTTTAGATTTGTTGTGGCAATACTTATAGATAGAAGTTACAGTACATACTTAAAAACATGTTACAATTCTGCATAGGAATAATGAGTCTTATAAACTGACAGTTTTGAAACAACATACCAATTTAAATTAAAAGTCTGGCCTAATTTTCCTTAAATATCAACTGCTATAGTTATTACAGAACAAAGTCTGCCAGCAGTTTTTGTTGATTATACTGTATTTTGTCTTGACTCTCTTGCCAAACAATTAAGGGAATTAGTCAGAAATTACAAAATCCTATCCTCTGTTTTTAGTCTTTTGATTCTATTTAAGAATCTCCTAGATCTGTTTGAACCAGTCCTCATAATTTGTCAAAATAAATTCATCTGGTATTTTCATATAAGCTATAAATTATACAGCTTTATTTTATAAACTTATTGGTTCATTCATGATGTTAGTGCTGTGACCATAAATATTTGTATTTCTTGTGGGGAGGGTGTATGATGTCTAAACAGTCTCGAAGAAAAAAGAGTAGAATTTGTGTTGAATATGATAAATTAATATAATTTTGAGAACATTTTATTTTGCAGACTTTTTTAATTGTATTAACTGTGCAATGGAAAAGAAAAATGTTGATATATCTCCGAAGAAACCATCTTTGTTTCAAATATTCAAAACACAATACAGTGAATCAGGTACTACTTCAATTCAAGCTGCTTTTTTTGAAGGGGGGGAGTTCTTTTTTCTTTTTGCATAAAGCCGATACTATACAGCACAGCAACCAGGCCAGGTTTGCCTCAGCAGTAGTGGGAGGAAGAAAACAGCAGCAAAAATCAACGGGGAGACAGCAGAGGGTCAAAAGGGCATAACTGGTCAGATAGGCAGGTGGGAGTTACAGCGCTCTTGTGGTTGTAAGTACGGATAGAGTGCCAAGAGCCCAAATTTTAACCAAAATTTGGTACAAGTTGTAAGTCCCTTAATTCAGTACCATTGTGCTCTGAACAGTTGCTAAACAAATTGTAAGTCAAGTATGGCCTATATCAGTGTTGGTGAACCTTTTTGGCACCAACTGCCGAAATGGGAACATGCATGCACATGTCGGGGAGCGCAAGAAACCAGAAAAGCAGCTCCCGGCGTGCATGTGTGTGCTGGGAAGCTGACCTTCTCGTTTCCAGCATGCACATTCACAGCAACCACCTGGTTGTCTAGTTTCTGGTGCGCATACGCACACGAAGGCCACCTGGCCGGCATGCATGTATGTGCCGGAAAACAGAAGCTCAGTTTCCTAGTGCGCACTTGCACACCAGGGAACTGCTCTCCTGGATTCCCGCGCTCCCGCGCATGCAAAGACTATCTAGCCAGCGTGCAGAAGAGCAATGGGCAATGGTTGGTATGCCTGGAGAGTTGGTTCTGTGTGCCACTTCCGTCACACATGTCATACGTTCGCCATCATGGGCCTATATGAAACCTTTTCCTTGAAATATGAGACTTACCTTTGTAAATAGTACATTCAAGTTCATTTTCTATAGGTGATACATTGTATCTTACAGTGGATATTCCTAATTGCTCTGGAGACAAGATTGACATTATTTTGATATTCCTTTGTCTGAGGGGTATATCCCAATTTCAGACTGACAAGTCAGAAAAAAAAGAAAACTTAAGCAGATCATTATACAATTAAGATGAAAATGTGCATGGCTAATTGTAGCTACTGCCAGGTTCTTGTGTTTTTTTTCACCTTTTTCTGATATTATCTGTTATTAAAAATATAATTAATGTGTGGTGAAACATAATTATATTAACATTGTTATAAACCATTAGCAAGATTTATTGAGAAGGAAAGGATAGTATTATAACAGTATCAGCAATTGAGCTGTTTCCCAATAGGAACTAACATATACCTTAGCCTCGAGACTTTGTTTGTCTTTCTAAAAACCTTCCAGTGATTTGGCATGGAGGTGAATCTTTCTGCTGATAACAGAAGTTTCCAGTTAATTGTTTACAAAAGAGTGACCTGATAAAGAGCTTTTAGCTTGTAAGCAAATCATGCCTAATAGGCATGCATGTTCTCCAAACGAGGCAGAGCCATAGATTATTATTAAATTTATTTGCCATCCATCTCATGGTTCAAGACCACTCTGAGTGGCTAATATGGGAAAAGATGTACAGAATTTCAGAGTAGTTTTGAATTCTGCCTTTAAAGTAAGTGGGAGGAGATATCCTCCATAAGATGCCCTGCCTATTAAAAAAACATTTTATAGTAGTAGTAGTAATATTTGATGGTAGTTCATAATTATTTAAAAATCTAGTATTTTACACAATATTTTTAGAAAGCCAACCTACATCAGTAATTGTGCAAAAAATCTTACGAATGAAGACAAATATACCTGTCCCAGGATGATGTTGCAGGATCCAATTTGGGTCAGTCACCAGGACCAGAGGTTTTGTCTTCCGAGTTTTCGGACACATGCTAGAGCCCATCCCCAGGGTATTTCTCTCTGAGGATGGGCTCCAGCATGAGTCCGAAAGCTCAAAACCTCTGGGTTCTGGTGACTGACCCAGATTAGATCCTGCAAAATAATCTTCTGAAGTGATTATTTTCTGATGAAAGTAATATTTAGTAATTTAGTGGAATTATTCATCTGTAGTAATAATCATTAAATGATAACTTGAAACATACATTAAATAATGTATTGACTGCTTTTCTTAGACCTAGGACCAATAAGTCTCAATTGGTTTGAAGAACTCAGTTCAGAAGCTCCACCTTATGATGTGAAAAAAACAGAAGATCCTCTTATGAATCAAAATACTTTCAAAACCCCAAAAGGGAAGTTGTGTATAAATAACTCATCGGTTTCAACTCCCATTATTTTTAAAGACCGGAATAAAAATGTAAAAACATTTACTTCTCCTATAGAAAAATCAGCTCAGTCCAGTGAAGAAACAGGTAAGGTAAGAAATAATATGTAACCAAAATTGCAAACATTTTTGTATGTATAGCATTTACAAAATGAATGTAGTATGAAAATTAAATGTTACAATGCAGATACTGCTTCTGTGGACATTGTACTTTTCTGGCTACATGAAGGTCCACAACTAGAAAAGTGACATTTTGGGGATATTAGTTGTCAGCTCAGACATTGTGGCCTGTATAAAATAGGAATGTTGGGCTGATGATTATGGTATAAAATAACAGCTTTCGCCCCATTTCCATAAAAACATGAAACAATAGAATAGAATTTCAGCCACTTCTGGGTTTATAGTGTATAAAACAGATTTTATCTTGGATATATATTGTCTAGTAGGTACTTGGTAATCTACAGTATATTTCAACTTTTGCTTGCATCTTGAAGGCAAAATTCATTGATCTAGGAAGGGAGCATTTTGTTTCCTTCAGAACCTTTCCCTTTCTACAGTGGTTGATTATTTCAGAAATTTGAATTAGAAAGCATTGAGGTATTTCAGGGGTAGTTTGGCTGTGAAGCACAATAGTGACAGGGATCATTCAGATCCTCTAGAATGCATTTGGAACATTGCTTCACAGAACTTCTGTAAATTGCAATTGTGTTTAGAATGGCATAGCCAGGAGAAAATAGAATTCTCTGAAATTAATTTCTTAGTCACTAAATGTTCCATATCCCTAATTAGTACTCAAATTTAATTTCTGAAGCATTTTCAACATATTATAATGCTTTGTTAAAATAATATTTAGCATCTGTATCTTCAGAATATTCTTGGTGCTTCATATTTTTATTAGTTATTACTATTCATTTGGGGCGCGATGGCTCAGTTAAAGATGCTGAGCTTGTGAGCAGGAAAGCTGATTGCCCGGGTTAACCCAAGCGCCACACAACAGGGGGAGCTCCCATTCCTGCCCGAGTTCCTGCCCATCTAACAGTTCAAAGCATGCAAATATGAGTAGATTAATAGATTAATTTCAGTGAAAATGTAACTGTTCAGTGCACCCATGGCATACAGCCATGCTGGTCACATAACCCCAGAAAATGTCGTAGGACTAAGCTGGCTCCCTCGGCCAAGAAACAGATGAGCATTATGCCCTAGATCAGACACGACTGGATAGGAAAATCTTTACCTTTATCTTTTATATGCACTCACTTTATTTAAAAGATAGGTCTGCACAATCTCTGAAAGTTATGTTTCATATATTTAATGTCTTGTTCTGATTACTAGATCCTGTACCCACACTAAGCTGATTTAACTATTAAAAGGGGGAAAGTGACCATAAGCAGAGGAGCAATGGAATTGTGGAGCTAGAAATGGTATAAATGGTTAAAAAATGATTAAATAACAAATGTACTTCCTGGAGCCTTCAAGATTTAATTAGACAAATGTAGAAAAAAATTGAACTATCTAATAATGAAAGAGGCTTTTTTACTTACATTTCTTTGATACAGGTAAAACTTTCAGTGAAATGCCTAGGACACAAGTGGATGAATCAAATGAAGGAATGAATCTTTCTAGTTCCTGTGTTATTGCAAGGTGCATCTCATTTATTTATCTATGGATGCTGATGCAGATATAGATCTTTCTTGTCTATAACAGTACAGAAAACAATTCCATTGTTACAGCTAAGTTTGCCTTTTGAATCAGGGTAACATCACAATGCTTGGGCATATCGATGATGATTTCTTGGAATCATTTATTGCCTTTTAGGGTTGACAAACAGTGACTGGCTAAAATTATTTGGCTGGCTTTGCATCTGAGGAAAGACTAGAATTCACAGTCTCTTGTTTTCTAGCCTGATGCCTTTAACCAACCAAACTAGCAAATTGGCTCACTGCTACACCAGATTAACTCAACATGGCAACAAGTGCCTCAGACTTTAGCTGTTCAATTATTTGGTATATTGAAATGAGTGTAGTGACAGTAGTGACATAGATGTGGATACATTTTTCTGGAAGCATAAGAAATAGCCAAGCAAATTATGCCACAATGTGTGAAGAACAATATAGCTATATCTAGTTAACATCAGTTTCTTTCAGTATATCTCTGCACCTTTTTGCTGTTGCAAAACATCCTTGCTCTCTCTGACACTTTCATACTGTACTTTTGTTCTTCATTTCTAAGAATCTTACCAACTCCAATTTTCTGCTTTTTCCTCTTCACTCAACAAAAAGGCAGAAACATATTCTTATATTCCACTATTTAGTTTTCACTCAAAATAATTTGAATACTTTTATTTTTAATAGTTTTCATTCTGCTGGAGGATTTTGTTTAGTGTTTTTCACTTTTTAAAAATGTTTCCAGCAAAACCATTCTGCATTTTTTCTGCTTATTTTAATTTTATCTCCTCTTCTTTAAATATATATTTTTCTGACTACCTAATTCTCTTGATACAATATATTTCCTAATTTTTTTAGCAATCATCTTCCTATATGCACCTATTTTTCCGCTTTCAGTTCATAATTCTACCAAGCATCTTTTTTCATATTCTCCCTGAGCCCTACTCCATACATTTCTGTAGCACTTGTAGCATAATTTTTGCACTCTGTTCCAAGCAGCTTCTACATGCTCTTTTGTTATGTCTACTTTTCATTCATTCTGTTGGAAGATTAATTTATCTTCCATCACTAGTACAAATATTCATATTGTCATACTTATTTTTGCTGCAGTCACTCAGTGTCCTCTATTTTTTTAAAAAAAAAAAATTCCTTTCCTTCTAAGGCTGCGTAAGATCTTTCTTGACAGTTCCAAGTTCTGGTATATTCCATATTCAGAACCTCTCGTAATTCTTGTACCCTTTATTAACTGTATTGATCTTTCATCTTATAAAAACAAATGAGTGTGTGTGTGTATGTGTGTGTACCCATACACAGAGATACACGTGTCTAAACCATAAATCTGAAAGAACATTTTCCAAGCAGATATTCAAAGATACAGAAATTATTATTTTCATTAATTCTTGGATATCTGAATGGTCCAACCACTTTTTTTTTAATCTTCCATGTTCCTATCTGCCCTATTCTATCTCTATTTCATGTTCCACAATTGTCCCCAAACTCATCCTTGCTCATTTTTTAATCACAGTGTGTTGAAAAGTAATAGCTATCACTGAATTTCTACTTTCTTACACACCTACAGTCTAGATGACATGGACCAACAGTCTAGATAACACCTTGTGACATACATTTTAGCTTTTTCATTTATAGTTAAATTTACATCTCCATTTCCCCAACATGTATTTATCTTAACTCTACAAAATCAGCTCACCTTCATTCAGGCCACCCTATTTCAACCTATGAACCCTTTCTACATACATTTTTCTTCATATGTTATGTCTGTCAGCAGATAGACCCATGGATTCTAGATAATGGATTTGAACAATTGAGGCTTTCCCCTACCAGTTTGATAGAATGGAAAAGAATTACACTAAGTAATTAATTTTAATAATGGCCATGTCAGATTCTCCATTATCAAGAACAGTATCAATCAGTTTGGACATGTTCTGATCAAAATAAGCACAATCAAAACCTAATATTACCTCGCTGTTGCTCTAGTGCAAGTGCTCCAGAGACTTCTTTGCAAGCCAATATACTATTGACCACAGCCCACCAACTAAGAAGTATATATGATCCATAACCTTGTGATACTTATGATATGTAATTTTTCCTAAAGATAAATTCTGATAGGTAAATATATTTCTGCAGAGAGATAAGACAATATTACCTTCAAACTATGATATAAAATATCATTATATAATAGTTATTGTTGTCTTTCGGAGAAATTAAAATGACTAATCAAAGGACTACTTAACTTCATTAGTGCTATAGCATCAGGAGCTCTGATATTATCCATATTGACTTTAAAAAGGTACATTTGTTTAGATGAGCTAGATGTGTGAATATTGTTCATTATATTTAATGTAGTTAAAGAAATTAAAATTGTGTTTAAGGATGCTTTTGATTTCAGTAACTATTTCTTCTTTATATTTCAGTCCGGTTGTACAAGAAAAACAAAATAATAAATATGGTAAATATTAATGTCTTTATCTATTGCAATGAAAGTTGTATTAGTTTATACATATATGCTCATTCTAAGAATACCTTCTTTCATATTTTCAGTACTAAGTGAAAGCTTATTACAAACACCCAAGGTTTTTGAGGTAATTTTATTCTAAAATATTTTAATTATGAGAATACCATATGAGTTTGTGTATGAGTCTGTGTTTGTGTTTAAACAGTTCGTTATATTTTAGGCTCAGACACAGAAATGCATTTCTGAGAGCTTGGGAGCAGAAGCAGATCCTGATATGTCTTGGACAAGTTCATTAGCAACACCTCCTACACTTTCTCCAACTGTCATAATAGGTAATGAAGGTAACACAGTTATGACTGAAATGTGAGGATAAAGAATAGTAAATACAGAGTAACTACAAGAGAAAGACATTTTGCAATTGCAATTAATATAATTTGTAGATTGTTATTAAAATTACTGTTCTTTTGAAATCAGCTAATAATTATTAGCCATATGCTTGTTTCATTTTCAATATGGTTAAAGAGGTAGAAATAGAATCAATGTGGCATACTGGTTACTGTGATGGACAATAAGTGGAAAAATACAATTTGACTACATCATCAGCCACTGCTTACTGGATAACTTGGAGCTAGCTGCTATCTCTCAGTTCAGCCTACTTCACAAAGCTGTTGTGGAAAGAAATAGGAGGAACTACAGTGAGTTGAGTTACTGAATGAAAGGCTGAATATAAATAAATATGAAATCAAATGTATTCTTAAAAGTTTGGTTAAGCTGAATAATTACAGTCTACTACAAGTCCTTGACTTATGACTATATGTCAACCCTGAAGCGAACCTGACTGAGGCCATCTTTACAGCATTACTTGAATGCTGACACTATAACTGACTCCAGAATTTATAAGTCACTGTGGTCATAGGTTGAGGTACCATGTGACCAGATTTTTCAGTATTACAGATGAATGGTTTTCATTGTTCAGTTTATTTCATTAAATATGTTCTGTATGTTGAAATAAAATTCTCACAAAGCTTCACTAAATACAAGTTTGACATACATTTCCATCAATGAGTCATAAAATAAATACAAATAATATATATTGTTTGAATTGTAGACAGAAGAAATGATTCAGTTTCTGGAAGAAAGATCCATAATGAAATAATTGATAGTGTAAGTAAAGAATGCATTTTGGGTATTAGAATTTTCAACTGACATGTAAGTTTATAAATTAATTTTCATTGTTTTGGTTTTTAGATCATGTATGGTCTTTTTTCCAAACATGGGAAAAGTCTCAAGAGCAATAATACTAATAGGCAATCTTCATCAGGAATTGAAATTGCATGTGCAGAAATGGACAGCAAAATCCACAGTGAGCATTTGTCCTTTATTAACAGTTTATAACTCTTAGTTTGCCTGTTCTTTTATGAATTTTATTTGCTAAACAAATATTTGCCACTATTGCAAATATTAGAATATTTGTTTAGGATACAGTATTTATTTGTTTATTTTGCCTAGTAATTAAATGAACCATAGTTGATAATATTTTGGACACTGTTGGCCTTACTAGGTATACCAGACAGACAACATGACCAGAGGAAGTAATTCTGCTTTGTTGCAAAGTTACCTTAACAGACTCTTGCAAATCTGAAAGTACTTCTGGACCTCTTGCACCACCCACATTCCTGCTGCAGAATAATTTATTTTCCTGTTCCCTTGGCTGTGTCTTGTTGGCTTGTTTCTCAAGATTATTTCCACATACCGTTACAGATAGTTTCAAATGGACATTGGATTTTCATGTACAAATGACTATATTAATATTTTCAAAGCTTTTACCTAGATTTTATAATTGAATTCTCATATAATTTTTGTTACCAAATTTCTTTAGTGGGATTTTACTTCTGATGCTGTTGTTTTGCAATTATTTACAGAACTTGAAAGTTTTTTAAACGAATCTTTTGATAAGAATCCATTTCCTGTTGAGCTACATGGATACCAAGAACCATCAAATATACCAAAGGATGAAGATAATCATGGTGGAACAAATGATTTTTCCCTGAATGTTGCCAGCAGTAGAGTTTTTCTTAAAAATATTAACTCGGTTGAGGAGAATAAAAAACCTCTTTTTTATGAAAAGAATCATGAACTTGAAGGAGAACATGAAATGATTAAGGCTTCTAATGAAAAAAAATGTGAAAGAAAGTTAAAATCTTCTAAATGTAACCTGAATACAAATGTCCCAACAATACAGAATACCGTGAACGGAAAGGAGAATATGCCATCATCTTTGCTTTGTCCATGGTCTCAGTTGGACTTGTCTGGTATTGAAATAACGCAGCTTGAAAAAAGGTTCACGAAGAGCATTAATTCATCTTCTACCTTACCGGTCAAGAAAACCTCTCCGGGTAGTCCATCATCTATTGAAAAAGAATGCAGTAGTCCTAAAATATTAAAATCATATATGTTAAACAAACCATGTCTAATACAAGGTAGTAAGATGAGTTCTCCAGAAAAGTTATCCGTTTCTGAAAACTCACCTTTATTGATTAATTTTTCAGAGAATAAGAGCAGAACTTTAACAGAATCCTCAGAAATCCAAAGTATTCACTCTGATTTCTCAAGGAAGGATAAAAGTTCTTCAGGCCATCTAGGTAATATTTCAAATCAAACTTCTAGTGATGGCAGACAACCCACAAAATCAAGCTTGAAAAATATTAGCTCACTTTCCAGTTTGAAAAGGCGGCCCAAAAAATTCATTTATGCTCTAAACAATTCCTTAGTTCAGCGGGAAGAAGGAACCACCCAGAGAGATGGATCTCTTACTTGTTTTGTGCCAATCTGTACAAATTTAAAAACTGGTATCTCTGAACTTTCTGAAATCCTAATCAAGAATGAAGGTACAATATTTATATTCTTGTGTATTAACTCCTATGACAAGTCTTAAAATTCCATATATGTTTCAGTTCATTGTTGTGACTTCTGTTTACTACATTGAAAAAGTCTACTAAAATATAATGTATATGTTAAATGTTGTTGAAGTCATTTTCAGATAGCTAAAGTAAGAAAGTATGGTTAATTATAAAAACAAAGAAAAATATTAGAATTTCAGATACTGACTATAAGGAGGCCTGTTTTGTTCTATTTGAGACTTATTAAGTATACACAGCCCACAGAGCTTTGTATGGGGTCTTAGTAATTGACAATTGACAAATTTCAGATAGAATGAAACTATCTTAAAAATAAAAGAATTCCCCTCCTTTCCCCATCTCTGGATGGAGAAACATTTCTCTAAGAGGTAATGAAGAGGAAGGTGGACTGAATATACTATTTCAAAAGTAGATTGTAATTTCAAATATTTCTAGAAAAAAGGACTTGATTTTGCTAAGAACGTATTACTGAATCCCAATTATTGTCTGTTGAAAAGGTATACATTTTTATTTTTAAAAAATCAACTCTGTTGGGATGGTTTTACAGAGAAATAATAAAAAATGTGCATTTTATTTATATAGGTATGCCTGGAAAAGATTTAATAACTCAGAGAAAGCTGTTTCTTTGGTATAGACAAATCTGTTCAGTTTAATATAAAAGCATACAAATGTTTTAATATCTGATGGTTTTTCAGATATAGAATAAAAATCTACAATTCAGATATAAAGCAAAAGTTATGGCTTCTCAGTTGAAATCCTGAAAAAAATACTTTAGTACAATATTATACTACAGAAGTTTAGGATATATTTACATTGATATCATTTTAATTTACATCCCTGTTGTAATTCAACTTCTTACAGGACAAATTGAAACTGCTGATAATCATTCCACAAAAGAAAGAAAGCAAATAGATTCTGAAAAATGCTATACAACTACTAACATGTTATATGAAACTACAGGTAGTAAAAAGTCAAATATTGAACAAAACACTACTGATAGTTCAGCACTACTTCTAAAAAATAATGTGAAGAAAGAAGCTGGACTGTTTTCCAGAGATATTGCTGCTAATTATCAAACACAGGTAACTGAAAAAGGATTCCATGAAATCTGCCACAGCAATACTTGTGTGGATAGAAAGACTGATTTCACAAATTATAGTTCATCACAAGAAGCATTTATTAAAGAATATACAGTGCCGATGCAAGTATCAGAAACAGAAAATAAACAAGTAACCTTGGAATTAGCTGCACAATTTTTGGATGGTGGTATTCATTCAACGAAAGCATCAAAATCTAAAACTATGGTATTGGAGAAAGAAATGAATACAAAACTGTCTCCATTACTAAGTTTAAAAGAAGGTGCACCTGGTGATAAGCAGAGAGAATTAGGATGTCTTTGTCATGGGAAAATCCAGAAATTCAAAGGTTTTAAGACTGCATCTGATAAAGAGATAATGCTATCTGCTGATAAAATCAGAGAAGGCAAATTACTGTTTAAGGATATAGAAGATCAACTTCTTGAAGACTTTCAGAATGAAGAAAAAGGTGCTATTTCAAGTCAAAATAAACAGGAAAATACTGAGAATTTTTCAGTTGGACAAAATGAACTAAATTTACATGTTTCTGATTTTGTGGTGAACTCTATTCATTCAGATGATATGAAAATTGTTTTTCCTGAATATGACAGTAAGTCTGTTCAAAATGTACTTAAAAATCAGCACCCTAAAGAAAAACACAATTTAACAGCAAGCCAAGTAGCTGAAATTACTGAACTTTCTAATATATTGGAAGAAACAGACAGTCAATTTGAATTTACCCAGTTTAGAAAACAAAAGACTATGATGTACAATAACACTAACAAGACTAGTTGTTTTGATATAAAAAAATTAAATTCTAAGAATTGGAAAGATACGGGATTTGTGGACGATCCAGGTGATCATCAGTCCTCTTTTAAGCATATAGATACTGTGGAATGTAATACTGACAGACAAAGCAACGAGCCGGTTATATTGCTGAAATCAAACAGAAAAGAAAACAAATGTTTTGTTCCAGTTGTTTCAGATCCCTTAAAGTCTGATCTGGGGAATCATAGTTCAGTTAAGAACGAAGATGAGATTACAAGAAGAGGTACAGAATTAGCCAGAAATACGAACGGAATGGGTGAAATATTGAACTATAAAATAAAAATGGATGGTTCAAACAAATGGAGTACTTGGCATATACCTGGGAAAGAAATAGATACTAATTGGCCTCAGAAAGCCCAAAAAGGAAATGCTAAATATATAATACAAGGTACCACAAAAGATAAAACAATTGCATTTGTAAAAGAAGATACAGAAAATAAGTTAAAAGATGTGGACTGCCATAAAGATGGTATTGTCCAGATTACTAGCACCACAGAAGTAAACTTGAAAATTATTCAAAAATATTCTGTACATGTATCAGAAAATGAATTATCCACTAAAAATCAAAATGTTTTACCTGTACATCATTTTGTAAATTGTGGGAAAACTTGCTGTAACAATAATTGCCCAGAAGCTTTGTCTGACCTAACATGCTTAGTTGAAGTTGCTAAAACTGAAAAAAATAATACTTGGAATGATGCAGGTGCAAAAGAAAGCTTTATTTCAGAACAAGAGGAAAAAGTTGGAAATCCCAAAAAACAATATTTTCTACAGAGCATTCACACTGTTACTGATGGGAGCATATTTGCAGAAAAGAGTAAGAGACTTAATTTGTTGACAGGGACTGATATACAGGAAGAGACAAATAATATGTCATTCTGCAAAAGGAAAACAAATGCTAGACATAAACAAGTTATCCCTTCTATGAAAGAGAATGCAGAATTAAATCAGACTGAAATCTTTTTTGGGTGCAACCATAAGAATGTCTCTGAAAACAGGGAAAAGCAAACTAGTGGTTTTCATACAGCTAGTGGTAAGCAAATTTCATTTACTGACAGATCTTTACTTAAAGCAAGGCATCTTCTTTCAGAAGAAGCTCTCTTCTTTGGAAATATGAACAGTATTGGTAATCTTATAAAACCTAGTGTTGAAGAGTCAGTTGAAAAGAATTTTAAATTTGGAGAAGGAGCTGAGAAATGTAGAGAAATTGGACATTCTAAAAATAATTTTGAAAGTTCTTTGGGTGTGCTGTCAAACACGGTCAAACAGGGTTTCAAGAGTGGACTGATCTTTAAAGGACTGACCTTGAATATAAATGCATCTGAATCATATTTTAATGGAGGGGGGGAAATCAGTATTTTGAAAGAAGCATGTAAAAATCAAGATTGGATGACATCAAAATTTGATTTACATTTACTGGATACTGGCACCTTACAGAAATACCCAACTAAAGAAGAGAGAACCTCAACTTCGAAACAATTGAAAGTTAGACCAGCTGCATTCAGTTTCAAAACGGCAAGTGGTAAAACTGTTAAAGTTTCTTCACAAGCAGTAAAAAATGCCCAACAATTTCTTCATAAAAACTACAGTAACTTGGAATCTTACTCTGAAACAAAAAAATGTAATACATTAGGAAGTCCTTTGGGTGCTTTTGGCAGTAAAAACTGCATTACTTCTGGTTACTTGAATGTAGAGAAGATGCCGATGGAATATTTGGATACATCCCAGTTTCCTATAACGAAAGAATTATGTAGAACTGCCCAAACTTTACCATGCGCTATGCCCATGTTGGTAGGCACTCACTCTGAATCAAATTATGAAACTACAGATGAAAGTTTATCAGATTTTTCTACCGATAAATGTATGTTTTTTAGCACAGCAAGTGGTAAACCTGTTCAGTTATCTAAAGAATCGCTGAATAAAGCAAGACAACTTTTTTCTGAAATTGAACCTAATTTATCAGGTCACCAGAATTTTGTTTCAGATGACAATTTCAGCTGTAATGAGATACATTCAATGAAGAACATGAATCCATCTGAGTCAGGTGTTAATGGAGAAACTAATGTCAACATATCTGGAAAAACCTGTAAAAATGAAAATTGGATGACACCAAAGTGTAGCTTGCATTTTTTAGGTATTAGCACCTTACAGAAATCCTCAACTAATGGAGAAAAAGACTCCCCTTCGAAACAGTTGAAAGTTAGCCCAGTTACCTTCAGTTTTAGAACAGCAAGTGGTAAAACTGTTAATGTTTCTAATGAAGCATTAAAAAATGCCCAACAGTCTCTTCATAAAAACCTCAGTAACTTAGAATCTCATTCTGAAGCAAATAAGGGTAATGCCTCTGGAAGTTCTTCTGTTGCTTTTGGTAGCAGGGACTGTATTGGTTCCAGCTATTTGAGTGTAGAGAAAATTCCAACAGAATATTCAGACCTGTCCCGGTTTCCTATAACCAAAAACCTCTGTGAAAACACCCAAGCATTATCATGTGTTGTACCCAAATCAATGGAAACTGTGCCTGAATTAAATTGTAAAACTTCAGATGACTTTATTGAAATGCATATCTGTTCAGATACCCGAATTTCCAACAAAAAAAATTGTGAATCAGACTTTTCTACTGACAACTGTGGATTTTTTAGCACCGCAAGTGGTAAGCCTGTTCAGTTATCTAAAGAATCACTAAAGAAAGCAAGCCTACTTTTTTCTGAAATTGAATCTGATTTATCTGGTTATCAGAATTTTGACCCAGATTGCAGTTATGATTATAACACAGTGAATTCTGTCAGAAAAGAAGTATTTCCCAGAGAAAGTAGATTACATATATCCCAAAGGGAAAAAAATCCAAATATAGAAGAACATTCAGGCATTCCATGTGATTTTAATACAGCATGTGGGAAACAGGTACAGATTTCTCAGAAGGCTCTCCAAAATGCTATGGGACTTTTAAAAGGATTTGATGATATCAGTGCAAGTAAATTCTTTGTTGATGAAAGTTTAAAGCAAACTCATAATTCTTCAATAAAAACTCCTATTACAAAAATTAAACAGTATGAAGCTAATTCAACATCTAAACCGAAGGAGAAATGTAAAACCAGAGAGAATCTGAATGAAAAAGAAACTTCTAAATCTTTGCTAAATATTGAAATTCCTATGTACACCATTTCTACTGAGAAATGCAAGCAACCAGCAGAATTCAAAAGAAGCTTTTCATGTTCAAAAGAAGTAACTGAACCTTTGAAGATAACACAACCGTGTCAAAGCAGAGTCAATACTAAATATGCAACAGAAGGAAATCCAGGTTGTTTTTGTCCTGCTTATTCCCAAACTCCAGATAATTACTCAGATGTAGAAGCTTCAGAAAGTGCAAAAGCTTTCATAGAAGATGACGATTTCACGGATTCAGAAGTACAAAAAAATATTCAAAAATCTATTTTGACAGCTAGTAATTCTTTGTTACGTACAAGAAGTGGGAAAAGACACCTGGAAAAAGAAGACACATTTGGTAAGTACCTTTTTGCTTCAACTTTAAAATTCATTTAAGGTACTGAAGACTGCACATTGCCAATAACTCAGATTAATATTCTACACAATTATTGACTTAAGTGAAGAAAAATCTTATCTGAAAAAATACAAAGTCTCAAATTTATATTGCCAAAGGGTTGGCAGTGTACTATTCACATGAGTTCTAGTGAAAATTGATGGAAGAGTAGAATAATAGCAATAATAGCTGCTCTTATAAATATTCTACAACTTTTATCCTATTAGCAGGGCTCACATTGAGAGGAAAAATATGCTGTAAAAGTGGGTAGTTATAACATACTCTCCTCCAACTGTCCCCTACAAATAACTCAGCCCTTTTTGTTTAGTCATTCTACATTTTTCTTGAACAATGAGAAATGTTCATTTGAATGTGTAATGTGTAATGTAAAGTTCTTACATTCCTCCATGATTCAGTTTCTAGCGACTACATCTATGCCATTTTTAGCAATTGTATGGATTTTTTTTTACCTCTTGCTTCCTAGTGTTTTGACTTTCTAGTCTGGAATTTATGATAGCAACTGCCAAGATTGTAGGCCAGGCTGGGAAACTGAAAAACATTTTTTAAAAAACAGTGGCAAATTACTGCTGTATGTCTGGGAAAAAACATGGAAGGTTGAATCTGCATAGTCATTGGGAGCCGAGTTAATTAGCACTTGGGTTTATTTGTAAATATTTTATTTACAAATATTTTGAAAAGTAATATTTATCTGTCTAGTATAGAGATACATAATATATCAATCCAAAATATGAATACAATAAGCCTCATGTTTTCAAAAGAAAGCACTGCTATCTACATAAAACATGATTTAATAAATCAGTTAAATAGATGTTCCATAGAAATTTATATTCATTGAATATGCATTTTTTAAATGTTCAGTGACATACCTTTTTCAGGACAACCTCCTATTAAAAGAAAGCTGCTGCCTGAATTTGATCAATCCGAAAAATCCAGTAGATCATCTTTCAAATCTTCAAGAAGTTCTCCATATGGTAATTTTTGTTTTTCAGTCTATGTAAGCAAAGATGCATACATTTTGTCTTCATTGGCACTCCATTTCTTTTCTTGCTTGTTGTTTTATAGTGCCTGCATATTTTTCTTGTTCTGGAGGTTGACTTGTGAGGAACTACAATGTAAAAAGGGAAGGGATTGATTCAGGGTTGGTGTTACCTACTCATTCCAAGTAATGACTAAAGCCTTAATTGAACTTTCCACCTTAACCTTAAACTCCAAACATGCTCTGAAAACTAACAGTCCATCAGGCATATGGGCAGACTATTCAGAGGACCCAGCTCCCTATGGGAGAGGGAACAGTACCAGCAAACTGCAGACCAACTTGAGAGTAATCTTACTATAGCAGATGACAGATGTTAATATCCTTCAGATATTAATAAATGGAAGCTGATGGAAAGCAATTCTACATCCAAATACTTTCCAGTTATTCGGAGCAGGCATAGTAGTGATAGTTATACAACTGTTTGACAAATATTCAAATTAATACAAAACTTAACTAATTCTCCCGAAAATGTTCATGAGACAATTTTTTTAAAACTCAGCTAAAACAGATAGTTTTATCATAAACACATAAATCCATATTCTTTTAAATGTCATTTGATTCATAGAACTTATTTTTATTTAGGTATAATAAATGACAGAAAAAAAATATCCAACAAGATCTCTTTAAAACCAGCCATCTGTGGCTCATTTAGGTAAGAGTAGACTGTCATTTCATTTTAGGTTTAATTTTTTCCTTAATGTAAGTTATTTATATTTTGTCCAGAACTTTGCCCCAAAGTCTAAAGCAGTAGTTACGAGTTTTGGAAAAATCTTAGCTGATAAGATTGAATTTTCTAGATCATAGTAGCAAAAGTAGTGTACTATAGGATTAAGAAAATGTGATTCATAGTTCTATTTGTTTTATTGAATTTTATTCTAATTGTATAATATGTAATTTGTAAACCATCAAAAGGATATAATGAAGTC
>JANHGC010003610.1:281760-296746 GCA_027560395.1 Boaedon fuliginosus
GGGACCTCAATTGGGACCAAAACTTCCATTACTACACAAGACACGCTTGATTTTATGACTTTTTTGCCACAGTTATTGAATGAATCACACAGTCATTGAGCAAATCTGGCTTTTCCCAATGACTTTGCCTGTCGGAAGCCAGCTAAAAAGGTCACAAATGGAGATTGTGTGACTCTGGGATGCTACAGCTGTCAAATATATGCCAGTTGTCAAGCACTCAAATTTTGATCAAGTGACCATGAAGACACTGATAGTTGGGCAAGGACTGGTCATAAATCACTTTTTTTCAGTGCCATTATAACTTTGAATGGTTGCTAGATGAATGATTTTAAGTTAAGGACTATGTGTATGATCAATGACCAGCAAGAGTATTTTTTTAAAGATGCACTATACTGTTGTCAAAATACAATCTGTATTTTTAATTCTAATCTTAGAAGTTATACTGAACATCTGGCGTCCACCCTCACATGTTTGTAGCCTCTTAAAGGAAGGAGGACGTTATAGAATTTTTCAGTTATCTGCATCTCACTCCAAAGGCAAGTTGAAAACCAACAACATACAGTTAACAGCTACCAAGAAAACACAGTATCTACAACTGCCAGTAAGTGTTCTTTAAAACTTAAAGTGAGCTACTTAAGTTACAGGTTTTATGCAATTTTCATAATGTTATTATCCATAATGCTATTAGGTTTCTCAAGAAAGTCTATTACAAGTTTACAGACCAAGGAAATGTCTGGTATATGGTAAACTAATGGAGCCCTCCTTCCGACCAGCTTGTTCTGAAGTGGATTTGGTGGGATATATAGTTTGCTTGACAAAAAGAACAGGTATGTTACATAATGTAATCACACTTATATACAAGTAATTATATATAAGTTCCAAATTGGTATCTTTAAAGTCATTTTTTTTCTCCCAAACTGAAATGTAAAAGTTGTAAAAAATATTTGTTGAAGTTTCATATAAGTGATGAAATTACCCACACCATCACCTGGGTAAAATGGATACATTCTACCTTAGTTTGTTTATGTAATATATGGTGAAAAATCACTGAGCTTTTAAAGTTTTAAATTAATTGCAATATATATTTATTGCAAGTTTAAACTGTCTAGAAGATCTAGTTATGAACAGAAATCATAGAGGCACCATATAAACCAATCAATCAAATTTTTAACGTGATCATGGACCTGCATCAATATAAACCAAGGATTTCCATCTACAAATCCTAATATTCTAATAGTGTATCAGGAAATGGCTGATTTTTAATATTTTCCCTTCTGCTTTCACTATACCAAGTTCCATCTAACAAAGGTGTGATTACTTTTTTTAAACTGGGTTTCATAACAGCTGAAAATTTAAGCCACAGTAGTGTTATGCATAAAAAAAGAATGGAGTTACTTTCTAGATTTCTGGTGTTTGTTATTGTATTGCTTTTCACAATTGTTTTTGTTTAAATTGTACTCACTTTTCTTTAGCGGGAGTTGTGGTACTGACCTTTCAATTTTGTAGAAATTAAAAAAAATATTAATGGGTAGGTGAGTAGGGTTAGTGGGTAGTGATGGCAAAATGTAATAAAGTGCAAAGGAAAAGCATCACAGGACTTGTTGAACACTCTTTTTTCCCTTGCATTCCTACTGCAAATAGATTATAATTTTATATCAGTGGTAGCTGGGAGTAGAGGATTTTTTTATTTTGAACTTCAACATGGCCAGTATGTTAAAGTTAATATTAAACCCAACAAGTTGTATGTTTCATTTTTACATAGGTTTTTCTACATTGGTATATTTGTCAGATGAACATCATAATATAATAGCAATCCAGATTTGTGCAGATCTCAAGCAGTTTGCTATTGAAGATATAATCATTCCATCTGTATTGATCTCTGCAACCAATCTTCAGTGGCAACCTGAGTTCAAATCAGATATTCCCACCTTATTTGCTGGAGAGAGTTCTGCATTTTCTTCAAACCCAAAGGAAAACCATCTCAAAGAAATATTCCAAAAATTTAAAAATACCATTGAGGTAAAGTTACTTATTTCTAAACAGCAGTTAAGTATATGCAGTGCACACATTACCTTTTTGTGATGCAGATTCAAACACAGCATTCCACAATTGATTCAGTGTCTACATCAATTTATTTCTACAACCTTCCACATTCCCAAAATCCCTTTGTGAAAATGAACCTAAATACTGCAGTCCTGCAGATAGTCTTCATTTAACAACCATTTGTTCAGCAACTGTTTCAACTTATGACAGTGCTGAACAAGTGGCAGTTACAACTGATCCTAGTATTCGTTGGTCGTAGTGTACTTGTGGTCACATCTAGGTGTTTGATGCCCATAATATCAGTGTAGCAGTATCCCAAAGGATACTGGTGATATACCTATCACCAATTGCAACCATCTTGTCAGTTTCTCACAAGTAAAAACTATAGGAAAGCTAAAAGGAGTTCACAAATGGTGACCATATGAGGTCCTCAGTTAAAAGATCATATTGATGTGATTAATAATAGCAATTCTAAGTGCTGGAAATTTTGTCACTAAGCAATGAGGTCACATGCTGTGATGCTTTAAAGCTATGGCATTTAGCAACTGAAATTCCAGTCCCAATTGCCATTAAGTGAGGACTAACTATATATTCTCCTGTGGAATACCTTGATGGCCTTGGTGGAAGAATGGGCTCTGCCCCTTGGACAGGCAAGATCAAACCAAAGGGGGTGGAGCTCCCTTCAAATCCCCAGTCCGTTTTTGCCTTGTTTCAGACAAGACAAACCTTCTTTCTCTTGGAATTTTCAACCTTTTTCCTACGGTGCAGGGGCGAGGGGCCTTTCCTGAGCCTTCCCTGGCTCCTCGGAGCACCTCCAGGAACACCTCCTTGAGCCCGAACCCCACCAGCTCCTGCAATAGGACAACTTTGCTGGCTGTGTGATAGAGGCCGTGCCGCTTGCCTTTGCCCGAGGCCTTTACAAGCGTTGTGCGCCGGGAGAGGCCGCGTCCCGTGTTATCTCCTGCCTGGCAAACTCAGCCAGCCCACCCGCCATGGCTACAAAAAAGAAGGCACCTCAGGGCACAGGCTTCAGCGCCGCCGCCATCTTTCTGCCAACGGCTCCTCTTTTCCTGCCTCATTTTTCCGCCAGCGGGAATTCAGATACATGCGCTGATTTAAGGTGGCTTCTGCCCCCGCACCCTCCCTAGCTGTGCTAGGGAGACCTGTTGAGGCCGGGGTGTCGTCTTCGGAATTAAGAAGACTATTACTAAGGCCAGTAGCTACTAAGGCCAGTAGCTATGAGGAGCTGGCTGCATAAGGCAGAGAAATAAGAAAGAGAGCATTTCTCCTAATGGAGTTTTCCCTGGCTGCCAACCGATTGCCTGAACCTCCCGCCCCTCCATTGGGCCTGGGAGTTCTTGGCTGTTCCTTCACCCACCCCTTCCATCAGTTGGGGTTACCAGGAAGGGATAATCAGGAAACCACCACCACCCCTCCACCCCAAAAAAAGGAAGGAAATTTGGGCACAAGGGTGATTGGAATTACAGTTGATAGCCCTTCATTGCAGCCCAGCTTTCACTGAGCCTGAATGAAGGGGTGGGATGGGGAGCAGTGGAAAATGATTTGGGGGTTTCCCCCTTTATTTCTACGCTCTTAAATGGTTTTTATTCCTTCCCAGGGACATGGAGGAGTCTACTCGAGATTCCCATCCCAGATCCATGTCTTCCGATGACATGGGAGGATTTCAACTCCGCCATCCAGTCAGCAGTCTCGGCTGCCCTGGAAGCCAAAAAACCTCCAATGGAACACCGGCCCGAAACCCTGCCAGTTCCGTTGAAAAAGTCTCAAAAAAGACAGCACCTGGAGGCCCAACCCTCCTCTCCACCGAGGTCCTCGAGGAGGTGCCACAGCCACAGCCCTCCAACCTCCCTGGGCCGCTCTTGGGCACACTGCAGCCCCAGCCTACCTGCTTCCTTGGGCCTCTCTAGGGGATACAGGAGTCCCAGCCCCCAGGCTTCCCTTGGACTCTGATGACGAGACAGAGGACCTGGGGGCTGTGGGGCCTCCAAACTTTGGGGACCCAATGGCCTCCCAAGTCAGGGACTCTTCGGGGGAAGAAGATGAGATTTCTCCCCAGCTTCGATCAGGGCATCTCTTCATGCCCGAATCCTTCCTGAAGCACTTCAGAACTATTGTGGCGGCCCTCAACCTTGGTCTCCTGGTACAGGAAGAGTTTCCGGTGATTCCATCCACCACCACTGGTCTGGATGTGAACTCAGTCTTTCCGGTGCCACACGATCCCCCCACCGGTTTTTTTCTCCCACCTTTCATGATGAAGCTGGTTCGGAAGGAGTGGTCCACTCCTTCCCACCTGAAGGATTCACGAATTAGGACTACCAGATTCTATAAGCTCACAGAGGAGCACTCTTCTCTTTTCCGACTCCCGGTGTTGGTTGCCCCAGTGGCCGCCCTTGGCAGCACAGCAAACTTGCCAGCCGATTCGGAGGGATACCCAAAAAACCCTCATGATAAGAGGGTCGAATTCTTGGCCAGGAAAGCCTTTGAGGCGTCTTCTCTGGCTCCCTGGGCAGCCCTCACTGCGTCTCTTGCCACCAGATCAACCGTCCTATGGTGTCAAAAGATCACTCAGCAGTACCAGCTCCCGAAGAAGTCACCTCCGATCTCTGCAAAGTAGCCTCCATGTCAGCGTTTGCCTCAGATGCTACGAGTGACACGTTGCAGCTCTCCATGAGAGCCATGGCCTCCTCGGTTGCCTTCAGAAGGAGCATGTGGCTCTGCAATTGGGATGTTGAAAGCTTGGCTCACGGCAGGCTGGTTTCCCTCCCATTCAAGGGCATAAAATTATTTGTCAAGGACCTGGATCCCTTCCTCCGCAAGGCCAGAGGCAACCAGAAGGTCCTTCCCTCAAGGCAGCAATGTTGTGCATCGCCTTTTTTTCGTCATAAACAGCCTTTCTTTCAGCCCCGCCCCGACAACCCACCATCCAGCTTCAACCATAACCAGCCCCCAATCTGGCAGCCAGAAACCGAAACAGCGTTTCCAGTCCAGGAACTCTAGACCGGGCCCCAGGAACCAGCAATGACCACCACTCTATTCTACCATCACAGGTAGAAGGTCGGCTCTCTCTTTTTCAGGAGCACTGGGGCGCATCACCTCAGACAGGTGGGTCATAAACAATATTCACCGGGACAATGCCTAAAGTTCAGGACCGTTCTCCGAGGGAGATACCTCCAGGTGCCACGTCCTTCTTGTGTGCTCAAACATTTGCACACCCTCTCTGCCATCCAGCACCTCCTGGACATGGCTGCCCTGGGGCGGGTGCCCTCCCCCAGTGGAGACAGGGGGTATATTCCCACTTCTTTACTGTTCCCAAGAGATCAGGAGATACCAGGCCCATCCTGGACCTGAAGTGGGTGAATAAACATCTCTCCAGGCCCCACTTCAAAATGGAGACCCTCTGCTCCATTCTCCAATCTATCCGGAGGGAGGATTATATGGCCTCTCTAGACTTAAAGGAGGCATTCCTCCACGTTCTCATCCACCCTTCCCACCGCCAATTCCTTTGTTTCTGCTTCAACGGTGACCATTTTTAGTTCAGGGCTCTCCCCTTCGATTTGGCTTCCGCCCTCACGGTTTTCTCCAAACTCTTGGTGACGGCCATTGCCCATCTCCGGCTCCAGGGTGTGGCCATTTTTCCCTATCTGGATGACATCCTGATCAGGGCCTCCTCCTTGGATCTCATCTCGGAACATCTAGGTCAGACTATCCAGCTTCTTTCATCCCTGGGATTCTTGAAAAACTGGGAGAAAAGCTGGCTCTCTCCCTCCCACTCTATCCTTCACCTAGGGGCGTTGATAGACTCCTTGTCCTTTCAGGTGTTGCTTTCTCCAGAACCGAGGAACAGGATCCGCCCCTTGGTGGATTGAGTCCTGCGGGAGCGGAAGCCCGATGTCCTGCTTCTTTCCAGGCTGTTAAGGATGATCGTCTTGTGCAATGGGATCGTGCCGTAGGTGAGATTTCGATCGAAGGCCCTCCAGTCCCTCCTGATCCCCTACCAGTCGCAGATAGCATTACACCGGAAAAAGGCCATCAGGCTGAACTCGATCACTCGCGAGGACCTACTCTAGTGGCAACATCCACAATCCCTGTCCAAACCTTCCCCCATCAAGGTGGGGAGTCACTTATATCTCTACATGGATGCGAGTATCTCAAGTTGGGGGGGCAAAGCTTCACAGAGGAGTCACCCAGGGCACCTGGTCTCTCTCGGAAGCCCGCAACCACATACATTTTTTGGAACTTCGGACTGTCGTCCTGGCATTACAGAGCCTAGAACCTCAGGTCTTCGGCAAGGACATAGTGGTCTTCATGGACAATGTATGCACAAAGGCTTTTCTCAACCGCCAAGAAGGCACGAAATCACGGCCCCTTCAAGCCTTCTCCCGTCAAGTGTTTCTCTGGGGGGAGCTCCATCTGTCCTCCCTAGCCGCAGAGTTCGTTCCAGGCAAGGAAAATGTGGCAGCAGACTAACTGAGCTGCATCCACCTCGACAGCGGGAAATAGAGGCTCCATCCCAAAGTGTTTCGGGACCTCACCCTCCGATTCAGTCCGATGACCGTGGACCTCTTTGCATGTCACACCTCGACCTATCTCCCGAGGTTTTACAGCTGGTTCCCTTGCCTGCAGGCAGAAGGGACAAACGCCCTATTTCAAGCCTGGCCGCGTCACCTTCTCTATGCCTTTCCCCCTCCAAAGATTCTCCCCAGAGTCTTAGACAAAGTAAAACGAGAACAGGCAGAACTTGTGGCCCCCTTTTAGCCCCAAAGTCCCTGGTTCATGGACCTCCAGGAACTCACCGCCGACCTGCTGTCTCAGGGATCAATTCTTCATCCCGACCTGCCCCGCCTCCACTTAAGTGCCTGGAGGTTGAGTGGCACCGGCTAGTTGCCCGCGGATACTCCCAACCATTCATAGAGACCCTCATGGCGGGGTGTAAGGGGTCCACTAATCGCTTATACAACACCAGTTGGATGGCTTTAGAGAGATGGTGTCTCAATAGGGGTTTGAACCCAGAGGATATCACAACTAAAGACCTCTTGAGCTTCCTCCAGGCAGGTCTCACCCTCGGTCTTAGCACATCGACCTTGAGGCGCCAGGTGTTGGCCATTGCAGCAGTTCTTGGTTTCCCAAAGGGCCCAAAACTCTCCTCCCATCCCTATGTGAGGAAGTTCCTTCAGGGAGCCTCCCTCCTCAATTCCCCCCTCCTCCTGGGACCTAGTCCTTGTTCTTCGCCCTTTGAACCTGTGGCCACCTGCTCCTTATGGGAGCGCACCCTCAAGAGTTCCCCATCAGGTGAAGAGAATAAATTGAATAAAATAAATAAATAAAAAAGATGGTGCTCCTCCTAGCTGTTGTCTCGGCTAGAAGAGTTTCCAAGCTGGCAGCTCTTTCCATGGCTTTGAGTCTCATATCTCTTCACAGCGACCGAGTAGTGCTCCGCACCGACCCCGCCTTTATTCCCAAAATTAACTCCATTTTTCATAGGGAGGCAGAGGTTGTCCTTCCCTCTTTTTATCCGACCCCTACCTTGGCTAAGGAAAGACTGTGGCATACCGTTGATGTGCGCAGGGCCTTATTTTATCTGGATTGCACGGCCCCATTCCGCAGATCTGAGGCCCTTCTAGTTCTCTTTCATTACAAGAAAAAGGGACAGAGAGCTTCCTCTCCCACCATTTCTCGCTGGCTGAGGGAAGCTATCACGGAAGCGTACAAAACCCAAGACCTTGTTCCCTCTGCAGGGATTGCGGCACATTCTACTAGGGCGGCCTCCATGTCGACAGCCTTCAAGACCTTTCCTTCTTTGGAACAGGTCTGCAAGGCGGCCACGTGGAGTGTCCCACACACGTTTATCCGCCACTATAAGGTAGATTCCTATACCTCCAAGGACTTAATGTTTATTAGAGGGGTTCTTCAATCTGCCATATCTTCTCCTTGGTCATCCTACCCGTAATTGGCTGGGGTATTTTTCCCATTCTTCCACTGAGCCCATCACGGTATTCCACAGGAGAATGGAAAGTTGGTCACTTACCGTGAACCTCCATTCTCGGTGGATCCATGATGGGCTTGGTGTCCCGCCCTTCCGACCTCAGGGTTCTGTCGAGACACTTCATCACTCCCTTTCTCCCGGTTCACATTGTTGTTATTGTAGGTGACTTGCCTTTCCTCTTTTAACGATTATATTATAACCTGGTGGAGTTCAACTTCACTTGGCTACATACGTACTGGGGATTTGTTCTTGCCTGTCCAAGGGGCGGAGGCCATTCTTCCACCGAGCCCAACATGGATCCACCGAGAATGGAGGTTCACAGTAAGTGACCAACTTTCCATTTCATTATTAAAAAAATCAAAATAAGTTCTTTTGGCAACTCCTAACATTCAAAAATAAGGTATTAGTTGCATGCTTCAAATAATTTCAGCAAACATGTATTGATGCTATACCTGAAATATGTGTTATTTCATTTTTTGTTTTGTTTTTTAAGTTACTGTTCACTCCCCAGGGTTGTATGTCAAGTAGATAGCCATACAGAATTAAATAATTTAATACATTATCCATATTCTACTGCAATAAGGTTACAATACAAAAATATTGTTTTTGTCTTGTAGAACGATAGCTGCTTTAGCAAAGATGCACAATACAAAGTCATGAATTTGCTAAAATCAGATCCCTTGCAGTTACGTAATTTATCTAAAGAATGTGGCTTGGATCCTCCCTGGAAATCTGATGCAGGAAATAAACAAGCAGTAAGTTTATCAAAAGAACAATTTTATAAATACTGTTCAAAAGTAAGTTATTCTACGTTCATTGGATTTCCTATCAATTTCAATTAAAATATGTTATGGCATTTTGTAATCCTATATAGTCACTGCTAATAATTCTATAGGCCAGGATTGGTGTCTTCTACTGATCATTTAAATATCTGGGAGAGACATTTCCTAAGATTGCTTTGAAGGAAGTTATTTTAAAATATCTAAAAAGAAAGGCATTATTTAGTTCAAATGTTCTTAGTGAGTAAAAGTAGCATAAAACAACTGAATTTTTGTTGTCTTTTTAAGATTACAGTTCCCAACAGTGAACTAAGACATCAAAGTCCTTTGACCATTGGAAAGTCGGACATAAAACCATCCTTTTCTCTTGGATCTGCAAAAGTGACACCAGATTTTCAAGAAACTCCAAAAAATTATAAGAAACGAAAGGCAATGGATCTGCTCAGTCAAGTCCCTTCCCCTCCACCTGTGAAGCCAATCTGTGCATTTATTTCACCATCTCTAAAAAAAGCATTTCAGCCCCCTCGAAGCACTTGTGCCCAGAGTAAAACATCAATTAAAAAAACTGAAAGTAAGAATAATAAACACCTGCTGCTAAAGTTAAATGGGACTGATTTTGCTCCTGAAAGCAATTTTATTGCTGATGAGGAACTTGCAATGATAAATACCCAAGCCCTCTTAAATAATTTTTCAGAAGAGCAATGAATTGTATCTATGGGTAACACTGCACATGTGATATCCAGCACATGATGACGCAGGTTTTTTACCAGCTGATTACTCTGTCCAGCCTAGTAGTAATAATTAAAAAATGCATCAGGGTAATACCAAAGAAAATTAATTCCTACAAAGGAAAACAACTAACAGTTCATTATTGTGTAGGAAATGTTATAAAGACAAAGAAAATAATGTCACTGTTAATATTTTTTGTATTTAATGTGTGAATTACCTTTTAAAACTCTGAACATTGTAAATGTTTGTTTAGATTTATTACATATTTTAGCTCAAAACAAGCATTTTAAGACACTTCAGTAAGAATAACTTGCAAATTCATGATAGACAGGGTATATTTCAATGCCAGAAGTTATAAGTTTCAAATTTTTATCTCAAATTTAAATTTTTCCATTCAATGCTTCTTATATAAAAGTTAGCTTTTGAACAAATGGTTTAACAGAAGAATACATAAAAGGGTTGCACAAAATGATTTTTCTTGTTTTTCTTTCCTTTCCTAAAGATATTCTATAAGTGGCTATTCTAAACAGTGTTACATGTATCAGAGGTTTAAAGGGACTGGTACCCAAAATTTTATGAACAGCCCTGTGTTGTTTTATCAAATTTGAATATTAAAATAGCGTCAAATTATCCTCTTCCCTAAAGAGGAAGAAATAATAAAATGATCCTCATCCTTTAATATTTACCAATGAGAATAGTATTACCTGATCTATATAACTTATTTCAAAAATATTTTCAGGGATCTTTCCACTAACACTAGGGAAATAAATATAAATTCTTTGTTGCCAGGATCTGAGTGCTGCAAAAAGATACTATAGTATTATTACAGTGATCTCTAAATCCTAATGACAAATATGTCCCTGAACACTAATCTATCTTTATACACCAGTACAAAACTATTACAGTAAGCAGTTTTCAAGTATGAATACAATGATAATTATCTGTATATATTTAAGTTTGTATAACATAGCCAAAATTTCATAATAAAACTACACAATATCAATGATAAAAGTTAAATGCATTGCAAATGATATGTTGAATTCCTGGCATATTTAATTATATCTTAATTGTTTGATATGTTTCACAAAATTCATTGGGCTTGGGGTGCTTAAAATTGGAGCCTATTACAAGATTAGTCTCCCTAAAATACAATGAACATTTTTTTAAAAATAGAATTTTCTGGTTAATTTTTAAAGAGTAAATAGAAACCAGATCAAGAGAAAATAATCCAGTTTTTTCTATAAAGTGAAAAATTTTAAACTTTTCAGAAGAAAAAAACTTATTTCAATCAATATTAATAGCAGCTATAATAATTTTAATATTTTGGTTTTAGTTAATATCTAGTTTTTAACATTTTTGATTTCTGATTCATCTAAGTATTTATTACTTAATAGGAAAGTTGAGATGCATCTTGCTTGTTTCATAATGACCAAATTCTACAAAATTACCATTTTTGTAGAGTAAAAATAAAAAATGGAGTCTACTTTTGTTCTGTACTGTTTTATGTTAGCAATACTATACATATAAAATCCATCAGAACTAGGAATTCAAAAAGGGATCTAATGAAGCACCTCATCTCTTTGAACAAAACACTGAATAGGATTTTTAAAGAGAAAATAAAAAATCAGAAAAGTAAAAAATGCTACATAATATGGATACACATTTTAAAAACACAGAATATGGAACACAGAAACTATAGGACTTAAGAAACAAGACAATTCTGAGGATTTCACAAATCTATACTGGTTTTGGGAGCAGCTTCAGGTTTACTTACCCTGCAGCTCAAAAGCTTCACCCAAACCCATTCATAAAATGCTTGGTTCTAGTTCTCTTGAAGGCTCAGGCTTCTGATACACTGAGCAGTCAGACTTGGACATTGGTAAAGGCACAAATAGAAAAGATTTCTACCATTGGATTAGTCTCCTATTTTTGGCCTTGGTGAGAAATCAAACACATTTATGGCTGCTGCTATCACAGAATTGCTTTTCTTGATGTAGGAAAATGATACCTCATATATCCTAGTTAGCATTTTAATGCCAACAGTAGCCCTAAATAGTGCCACCCTGTAATTTTTTTGTATGAATATAAAGCCTAGTATGAAAAAGGTTGCAGAAAAGAATAAACTAAAAATGTGAAAAAGCAACAAGATTATGATTAAATTATTTCTTCTATAATTTTCTTTAAAATCTGCAATTATGGGACATCAAGTTTAAATGGGTTAAAACCTACTTTAGTTCAGTAGAAAAATAGAAAATTGCTAAGAATCTAAAACAATATACAAATTTATAAAATCCCACTAAAATCTCCCACTAGGTCTCCCATTAAAATCCTTCAATTTCATGACCTATTCATTCTGTTGTTGGAAAAAGCTGGATTCAGACGAGAATAACGTCCAGAATTGCAATATCTGGCTGGTTCTTCAGAATGAAGTACTGTATGGAAGGTAACATTATGCTCATATTCATCTTTCATCCATCGTATTTTCTCAAATGGAACACCATGATGATTACGTCTATAAAATAAATGTAAAAATATGTCAAGGAAAGCGTGAGAATATTAATTGCCCTGATCCATGCATTAGTTTCCCTTGTATGTTCTATATGATACATATAGATTCAGAAGGCATATTTCCTATATGTACAGTCAAGAATTAGTCCATTAAATGCATATATGAGTATGGTTGAGATATGATTATACAATGATTAGGAGAACAATAGACTCCCTCCCTCTAATATTGAACTCGACTACATCCAACTTCTATGTGATCAAACTGACCACTGAGAAGGGTCCTTTTCAGCAAAGTAATCCCCAGAAACACAGAAGAAAAAAGGCTCCAAGTTAAAGACTGAATTGTATTTTTAGTAACTATGGGACACTGACTAGAGCACGGGTGTCAAACTCGTCACGTCACGTTGCCATCACGTGATGTTTTGCAATATTTCCCCCCTTTATAGAGCTGGGGTGGGTGTGGCCTGTGCGTGATGCATGTGGCTCATGGGCCTCTAGTTTGACACCCTTGGACTAGAGATAAGGAAAAGGACTAGTTGTTACAGTAAGCCCCTAGGCAATTTAATATGTTCAATACAAGCAGATCCAAAATTGATCTACTGAAGAAAGGAAGAAAGTTATCAGACTACCTGAATGAACTTTAACACTAGTTTTCAGAACATTTATGTTATTCTAATAAAAAAAATACATAGTGATGATTGGCTATAGGAAAGAACCCCAAATAAAAACATGTTACAGAAAAAAAAACATTCTCGTTCATTTTATAGAAGATAAATAATGGGTTTAAATTATACAAAGGCAATTTCAGATGAATCTTGCGCAAAAATTCCAGGTAGTAAGAATTGTTCCGTAATGGAACCAATTGCCAAGAGAAGTGATGCGATTTGCTTCACCAGATAGGAACCATCAGATTGTAATGATTTCATTTAGATTTCTGCCCTGAGCAGAGGGTTGAGCTCAGTGGCCTAAATACTCCCTTCCAAATCTATGAATACAAAGCTCCTGATGTGCTTTGTGTGAGATAACTTTTGACAAAGAAGAAATAAAATGCATGCTTTCTCAATTGAAACTTTCTCCTAACTTTCTCACTTAAGGAGTTTAACATAGAAATTAACATTAACAAGAAGAGCATACTTCTTCAGAAATCATGCCAATTATCAATTTAAAAATAACATTTAGTTTTTCTCAAATATCTTATTTTTCAAGCCCCACGTTTTAAATTATTGCTGCAGGTTTATCTTTAAATACAAATGTTTGCTATTTGCAGATTACTATATTTAGATGATATTTTCAAACACTGAAAATTATGTTTAAAATGGGATGTGTACTCCATTTCTGACTCATGAGATATAGTACCTACATGGCAATCTGCCTCCATTGTAGTTTCAAGGTCACAATTTTTGCAACATATCCAAGTAACTACACTACTATGATACATAAGCAGGATGATTATTTAGAGATCTCCAACTAGACTAATAGAAGCCAACTTTCCTACATTCTGTTTCTCAAGACAAGCCTCTTGTCAAAATGAGGATTCAAATCAATCAATGATTACAACAATGGTTGAGTGGTTTTTCTAAATTTGGTTGTAAAATGTACCTAGCTAATTCCCGAACATGGAACTTCCAACGTGTATCTGGCTCCCGAAATATAACTTCATATCTGTTTTCAAGTGCCTGATTAAAGAAAAACAAATTATGTTACAATTTTTAAAAATATGATCGTGTTTTAGTCTATTAAGCAGTGTTTTTCCATATTTGTCTCTACCATGAGGGAGAAGGTTTGAGTTGCACAACACATTTAACCCGATTACTGAATAAACCCAATGCACTGGTTAATAAACTGCATGCCACACATTAAGCCACCAAAAAATAAAGTTAAAAACAGCATGTTATGTGAACATAGCCCATACAGCTGCACCAGACCTGGTTAAGTAGGTTGTACTTAAGCATGTTAATCTTCACTATCCAAAATTTAACTATCAAAAAAGAGTGGTGGTACCCTTCCCAGATTTTATGAATGCCTAAAATGACAATTTTTTATTTGGCATGAATCCATAGTATACAGAAAGGCTCCCTAATTCTTTTTCTTGAATGTTTAATTCAAGTTGAATTTCTTCAGCCAGCACTTCCTGAAATAACCATTTAGAGAGTACTAAATTCTAAATGAAATGGGCATTCTCACAAAAGTTGTTAGATGTAAGAGGCATTGTCTCATGTGTTATAGCTGTTCCAAGCATAGAAACTAGATATTGGCGGCTTATACATCAGGATTTATTTCCAGGCTAGTAAAGTCAGCAGATTTACTAATCTGCTATTTGTCATACCTACTGCTTTGATGGATTGGCATTAGGCATGCCAGCCTGCTGTTACCTAAGCACATCATTCAGCATTGCAGACCCATGGCAAACTGCTGCAGGACAAGGCACACTATCGCTGATTAACTTCCAATGTTGCTGACAGCTTAGGCTGTAAATACAGAGATCACTATGAATGCCAGAGTGGGAATTCTGGCATATGTTTTGAATATACTTCAATGAATATGGATATTCTGTGCGTTCTTTTCAGTGAGATTGAATTGAGTTGAACTTCAGGATACATGTGTAGATATTAAGTTTTTATTGTTTATTTTCCCATATCAATATTACTGTTCATGCAAGAGTTAAGCAGCAGCATTAACAGAGACTGTGCAGACAGAGATCCAGCAAAAAGCAACCTGAATGGAAGACTGACTTTTAAAATATCCTTTCTCCAGAGGCTCATGATGGGCTCGGTGATGTCATGGGCTCCGCCCCCTCTGAGGCAAGTCAGACTTCAAATAGGGGTGGAACTCCTGTCAAATCCCGTATAGTACTTGCCTCTTAAGAGGCTGGTCAGACTTGCTTTCAGCAAATCTTCTATTAATTATAGTATTAATTAAAATC
>JANHGC010003610.1:310732-338549 GCA_027560395.1 Boaedon fuliginosus
TGTCGCCAAGCTGCCTTGTTTAAGGTGACCCATTCCCTTCTCAATCCGGGAATGAGGGATGAACCTTTGCAAGGATGTGCTGAAGAGTTTAGTCAATATCTGTCAGATAAAATCATTCAGATCCAGACAGACCTGGACTCCGACTGATCAAGTGCTACAGAGGTGCTGGGAGTACTACAGAGTGCCACAGAGTCTTAGCCCAATTGTTTGGGATGAATTTGATCCTGTTGGCCCTGAGGAAGTGGACAAGGCCATGGCTACTATGAGCGCCTCCACCTGTTCATTGGACCCATGCCCCTCCTGGCTCGTTTCGACCAGTTGGGAGGTGACAGGCTGGTTCCAGGCAGTTATAAATGCCTCCTTGAGAGAGGGGTTCTGCCCACCTGCCTTGAAGGAGGCGGTGGTGAGACCCCTCCTCAAGAAGCCTGCCTTAGACCCAGCTGAATTAAAGAATTTCTGTCCAGTCTCCAACAGTTCCTTTTTAGGGAAGGTTGTTGAGAAGATGGTGGCACTACAGCTCCATGAGTCCTTGAAAGAAATGGATTATCTGGACCCCTTTCAGTCCGCCTTCAGGCCTGGGCACAACATGGAGACGGCATTGGTCGATAATCTCTGGCGAGCGCGGGATAGGAGTCATTCCTCTATCCTGGTGCTACTTGATCTCTCAGCGGCGTTCGATACCATCGACCATGGTATCCTTCTGCAACGGCTGGTTTTCAGAAAACGCCTGAAAACTCCCCCCCCCAAAGGCCCTGAAAATGGCCCCCCAAACGACTAAAAAAACAGGCATGCGCACACCGGCCAGCTGGCCTTATGTTTTCCAGCGTTCTGGCATGCACACAGGCATGCACAAGCATTCTGGTTTGGGCACTCGGTGCTGAAAAGGTTCGCAATCACTGGCCTACTGAGAACAAATGGGATGGAGGAATCAAAAACTAAGGTAATACAATGGTCCTCTTTGGTAAGATGCTAGAGGATTTTCACAATTATGGGTAATCAACAATATCAAATAATATACATCTTCCACAATTATGGTTTTAAAAAAGAGATGAGCCTGCTATTGCCACAGTAATAATCTTCTCTTGGTAAAGCCACTTTTTACTCTTGGTAATATTCTAAAACAAAATAAATTCCATTCCTTTTGTCTTTATCTTGTCATTTCTTTTACAATGCAAAGTTCATCTCAACGATTGAGACTAGCAAAACCAGAAGCCGCCACGTTCACCTGATAGGGGTCTGGTGGTCTATGAATTTCATATTCAGAATGGGTCAGAGCTTTGAGCTAACAGAATCAAAATAATAGAAAGAAATTACCTTTCTGCAAAAAAGGTTGATAGTTTTTAAATAAAATTTCCGAGTAGCTAGCATTATTGCTTGGATTATGTAGCTTGAAACATTTTTTCAGAGCAATGATGGTTCTTCCAAAGGCATTTCTGGGTTTATCTCTGAAGATTTTCTTTCTTGACCATCCTTATTTGAATCCTGAAGAGCAGCTGCAGCAACTACAGATAAAGAGACTGTATAAAACACCATAAGGATTTTACATGCCTTTGTTTCTGCACTGGTCAGAATCTTTCACCAGAAGGAGTAGCTCAGGGTTCCCCCGTTCCCAGCATGAATCTATGATTGCTTGCTTGTCTGACTCTACACATTGGTGCAATATCGCCACTTTAACCTTATTACAATGTTGTATTATGACAAATATTTTGTTGCTGGTTATAAATCAGGTTAAAAAGTCACAAAATTGTACTCACCGAGCAAGGAATTCTCTTTCAATAGGTTATTTTCCTGTTTCTTCTGCAATAAAATATAAAGGAAAATGCTATATGTATCTTATATTTCTTCTTTCCACAGGAAAAATACATTTGTTCTTTAGCAAGATAGGACCTGAAAGCAATGCTTGTTCCAACATCACAGCCATTTTGTCATGAGCTGTGGTGGCGCAGTAATTATAATGCAGTATTGCAGGCTAACTTTGCTCACATTGCCAGGAGTTTGATTCCCTCGATCCTAACCGGCTAAAGGTTGACTCAGCCTTCCATCGTTCCAAAGTTGGTAAAATGAGGACAGAGATTGTTGGAGGAAATATGCTGATTCTGTAAACCACTTACAGAGGGCTGTAAAGCACTATGACGTGGTATGTAAGTCTAGGTGCTCTTACTATTGTGTAATAACTGCTGTGTATCATTGCATAAATTACTAGGTATAATTTACAGATGACTAGCATCCATCAATTATTTTGTATAATATACAAAGGAGTAATGGCCATACCTCCACAGATGTCTTCCAGTGTAGATAGAGCTCCTTTGATATTGCCTGGTCAAGAGGAACTACATAATCATCTGGTAACAAAGTATCTACAAAACAAGATCACACAAAGTGTTTTTAATCTACTCATAGGTTTGAAAGTTTACATTAAATAGGTGTGACAGTCATTTGATTGCACGTGGCACTAACCTAAGAGCACATTATTTATTTATTTATGATGCTACAATTAATGGTGTATGTTGAATGTCCAAGCTATTAAAGCGTGATTCACACTTGCACATATCACTTTTTTACTTACGGCTTATTAACTTAAAATTGGGTCTCATGCTGAATGAAATGAAAACTAGAAAGTTTCGGAGATATTGGGAGCAATTAAAACAATATGCAGCATGACTTCTTTTATTTGTTTTTTAAATTGGTCATTAGTTTGTATACCAGATGTATTAGAACAACTGCATAAATGAAGGTATGTAATCCAGGATAGAAAACATTTGTTACAATATACCGTATTTTTCGCTCCATAAGACACGCCAGACCATAAGACACACCTAGGTTTAGAGGAGGAAAACAAGCAAAAAAAAAAAAAATATCAGGCAGAGCCTGAGAGGACCAGCTTTCCACTGACTCCTGCACTATGGAAAAGAGTCAGAAGAGGCAGGTAATGACAAAGACAGAAGAGGCGGGGTTCAGCACTGTAAAAGGACCCCACCACCGTGGCCTGACTGCTATTCACCAAAGGAATGGCACCCATCCACCGTTGGAGACCCTTGAGGTAATATAATTCATGGTCTGTGACGCAATATTCATTGCACTCCATAAGATGCACAGAGATTTCCACCCACTTTATGGAGCGAAAAATACAGCAATTGCAGCAGTCAAATATGAAATAGAGCTCATCCTCAACTCAGCAGTTCATTTAGTGACTGTTCAAAGTTACAATGGCAATGAAAAATGTGTCTTATGACTGTTTTTCATAGTTATGACCTTTGGAGCATCCCCATGAGCATGTCATCAAAATTCAGATGCTTGTCAACTGGTTCATATTTATGACACTGTATTTATGACAGTTGCAATGTCCTGGGATCTCGAGGCCACCTTTTGCAACCTTCTGATTGCAAAGTCGGTTGGCCTGGGATTGATGTCTCCCGCCCGTGAATGGATGAATGTGTTGATTGTGGGTCTTAAGACTTTTTATATTGAATTACATTGTATTTTAATTGTTGTTAGCCGCCTCGAGTTCCCCTAGACCCCTAGGACATGAGGTGGGGTATAAATCTAATAAAAATAAATAAATAAATAAAGTCAGTGGGAAGCCAGATTCACTTAACTCAAAACAAACTGAATCCAGTCTTTGAACTATGGTTTGTCCTTTACCATAACATCACTACATACTAAATTTACTGCAACAGATATAGTGCAATAAGGAGGTGTAATTAAAGAAAAAAAATTGAAAATTTATGAACAATTGGGAACCATAATATTTAAATGGATTTTACAAAACAATAAAGGAAAGACAACTTGGATAAGTAAGGTAGATATAAATTTAACAAGCAGTTATTGATAGATTCAGGCATGGAGAAGGTGAAAAAAGATGCATTCTTCATGGGTCTACATTGGGAATAGTAGCCAGCCAACGGTGTGTGTGATTTTTTTTTATGTTTAGATTTTTTTGGAAGCCACCGGAACCATTTGGAAGTGGGCAGCATATTCCATTCTAAAACTAACAGTTGGAGTTCTTCTGGCAGTTTCCTTTGGACAGAGATAATTGGTTTTTAAGGCTCTATGAGCCCTTTCATGTTAAGTAATGGATTGGAAAGAGCAATCAACCACAATTCACCTCAATAGCAAGAATAGTGTTGCATTAATGGTGATCATGGTCTTGCCTCAGTTGCTTTTATAGATTAGTTTCTTCTATTGACATTCCCCTTTGGATGAAATGATGAACACATTTGGGAACTATTTTTTAAGATTTAAAATGGGGATTATTGTCAGAGGGAATGGCTGGCAGCTATAGAACTCATCTGTGACTTTGAACATTGCTCCTCGCTGGATCAAGAAAGTTGTGTTAGGCAACTGCAAGATGGCATCTCGGGTAGCGCCAGGTAGGTGTTTTCACCCACATCAGTTATTCACACTTTCTTTTCAGCCAAGGAGCAGTTGATCCAGCTGTAGTAAATTTAATTTTAAAGTAGAAGCCATACAATGGCTTAATTTTCACAACCTATATGTTGTAGCAACATGACATGAAATGGGCCATAGTATTTACATGTTATTATAAAATGATTAATAAACTAGAGGTGATATTATGTGGTATTCTTTATAAAGCTACATGAAAAAAATCTAGAGAGTCTCATTTAAAAGTTCTAGCATTGCTAACTGACAAAATTAATTTGTTATCACTGTGGTGACAATTTTAGTAGTACTGTGACTAGAGTAAGGAATATCAACAAGACTGTGAAAATGTTGACATTGTTCCTATAAGCAAAACACTCCTAGCATAGTTTGAACAGTCATACCATATCTATAAAACATTTTCAAAGAGAAAAGGCACTGAGGGCTGGAATATTTTTAAAATATAAATCTTCTCACTTGAACTAAATGTTTGAAAACAAAAAACGATGGCATTGCTTAAGCAAATTTGTGCCCATTTACTGGACATGATAAGAAGCAACTGATGTGCCCACTTACTGGACATGATAAGAAGCAAAATAATACACAGAAAATAATTTAAATTGAAAATTGGCAAGCCTGAAATCTAAAAATTAATCACATAATTTTTATGAGGTTACTCTTAGTTCATGAAGGTATATACTAATCATTAACATCAAAATGGGATTTTCAGTTTTTTGAAACTGGCATTTTTACCCCCAAAGTAAGCAATAAAATTAACTTCTGTATAAAAAGACAATAAATGCTAAAGTTTAAACTACTAAGCTATTTTTTTTAAATTCAACTATATTAAATTCTACACTTTTCTCAACTTTATTTTAGCTAATAATTACCTAATGGAACTCCTGGAGAACCGAAAAGTTCTACTAGTTGAAATACAAATCTTATAGATAAAGGAAGCTCCAAATTACTGGATTTTGTATATAGGGAATCTTGAACATCTTGGATCTGAGAATGTACTTTTTGTTCACTTTTATTAATCACTTCCATATTTTCAAAAGGTTCAGCCATAGTGTTTGTAAGGCATTCAGTAATTACTTTAATTGAATGCAAAATATCTGGCTGAGTAGTTGAAGTATCTGGAGATGTTTTTTTCTTTTCTTTAATTTCTATTGTTTCATCACATTCAAACAATTCTTGTTCACTTGGTGAGGGAGCTTTACACAAAACAAAAGTATGTTCATGAATTGGAGTATCAGATTCTTTTGTTGAAATATTCAGAGATCCGTCTGCAAGTTGTTTGGAACCATTGTGCAAGGGAAGTTCCACATCAAAATCAGAAAATTCAACTACTGCATTGTAATTGGATTCTTGAAGTTCACAGCTTTGTTTGTTCTTTTCTATAATTTCTTCATTTGAAATGTCTTCTTTCTCTATTACTGTATCTATATTGTTTAGCACTTTCTGATTCTTTTTAGGAGGAATATGCCGTGGTATATTAAAGTTTGGGGCCAATTTGAAGATCCTTTTACGTTTCTCTTTTTTCTTTGGTAAAGTTAATATACACCCATCAGTTGTGAAGCTGGTTTTCCTTCCACTTTCTCTGACAAATTCACTAGCGTTATCACATATCTTATTTTCCATCAGCAATAGTGACAAAAGGATATTTGTATCATTATTTTCATGCAGGAGTCTTACACTGTTTTCTTTCAATAATTCTTTACTAGAATTATAATCAGTTATTTCTGTTGTTGCATCTGAGAGCATCTTCTTAGGCCTTTTGACCTTTTTTGGTCTTTGCTCAAACATGGTTTTAGATACATCCTCAGGCCAAGTCAAACAGGATTCACTTTTCTTTGTCTTGATCTGAAATTGTTCATCAACCAAATGAAAGGAAAAGAAAGCCCAGGAATTCATTTCATTACTTTTTGAAGTTCCATGTGGATGTGGAAGAGTTGTTTCCTCTTCATTGCTTAACATTTGGTTTCTTTGGACCAACTTTTCCACAGATGTATTTTTGTTTTCTTTATCAGTCAATACAGTATTTTTTCGTGCATCTTTTAGATCTGATTGTTGAAATGAATTTTGATTATAATCTAAAGTATTACTGTCACTTTCTGCAAGTGCTATGCTTTTGATCCCATTTGATAAATGACAATTGGATAATTGGCCGGCTATATTTTCATTTAGAGTAATTGATAGCGACACATCTTCAGTAATATCTGCTTTTAGTGACTTCTTTAAAGACACTGAATTTACCACAACAGAATCAAGGAATTCCTTTTTTTGCAATTCAGAAAGCTGTAAATGATTATACTTCATTGAGTCATTCTCACTATCAGTCACTAATTCCGATTGTCCATTGTCTTCTGAATTTATGTCCACTGATGTAATAACATTTTTTATTTTTCTGTTCTTCCTTCGTTTCCTTTTTTGTTTTATCTTGTGCAATCTGTGCTTCCTCTTTACAACCAGTTTTCTAAATAGAATAAAGAACTAAATATGAACAAATTATTAAGAATGCTCTTAGTGCAGACATGCACATAATAATGACTATATAACCCATGGAGTATCTCAAGACAGCTATGGAGTGATCCAACTTTAATCGCATCAACAGTTTCATAACATTTTTCTAAATACTCAAAAGTTACAGAGAACAGTATTTGTACTTAAATCTTAGACAATAAGAGCAGAATGTACTGATAATCAAGCTTAAAAACAGAACGGGGTGTTGTGTTGGCCTTATCTGTTCACCAGCATGAAACATCTCTCTCTCTCACACACCACACACACACACACTTACATGAGAAGGCATTTCTAACCAGAAAATAATAGCACAAAAGATGTATTCAAGTTGTAATATAGAATTCATGACTTTTTTTCTAGTTAGTTATGGGAGGCATAAGAAAAAATCCTCTCTGGTTTCATTATGAATCCTTACAAGATGACTCTAGTATGTTATGTGTAAGATGGTATTTTTAAAATAGGTATCAAAGTCCAAACTGCTCCAGTCTGCTTTCAACTGAAATATGGAACTCATCCGTATTTTTTAAGTTCTACTAAAATCCATAGAATATAATTTACATCAAAGTGTATTGCTGTCTGGAGAAAAAAAATAGTTAATTTACATTGTTTACCTCATTTCATAGTTTTACTCGTGTCATTGAAATGATGTTTTGCCCTGAAAAGATACATAACTGGGAGGATGTTGGTTTAAAACTGAAAGCGTGGTCATAATTTTCATCCTCTAGCACGTTATAATATTTTTATTAATATTATTTGACCTCACCTCATCTTATTCTCAAATTGTTTATGGATAATCCCTAAATGAAGAAGAAAGCACATGAAATGTTAGCTGATATCAACTTGTTAATTTATGCATCCATTCATATAGAATTCCGTAACTGAACTTACGTATGGACACTATGGAGCAGAAATGTTGAAACAGATTGGCATTAGGTCTCATCTAGCATGGTTCTTTTTTCCTTCAGTCAATTAAGTATAAATTCTGTATTTATTCCCACTTTCCCTTCTCTGCTTGATTTACTGTGACAGATTTTTGATTGCAAATTTGTCAGAGTAAGAAATTCTTGTACACTATTAAAAGCTACATTATATATGCTAAACTATTACACACACAATGTTTATGGCTGTGTCTGTCTCTCTCTGTATAGTCTCTCTGGGGAAAAGCAAAATCAAGATTCTAATCAACTGTTCACTCCTTCATTGTGAATAGAACTCACGAGTCTATTTGCAGTCATATGAAAATATGTATATCAAGGAGATAGATCCAAACTTACAACAGAAGGTAAAACCTATGTACTACTAAAACTGTCCATCATGATTTTATGCTAGATGAAACAGTGTATCATAGAGCAACAATTTTTGAAGCAAGAGACATCAGTGGACTAATTTGTAGAATCTGTCCAAAATCTGGGACCCAAGACTGCTGAGGGAATGGAATTTAAAAAAAGTTGTAGCTGCTTAGTGCTATTGGCTGCTGTTGCATTGCTGGGCTGCCGCTGTGGTTACACGATCTCCGTTTTCCACATTCTGTCTTGTAATCACCCACTCCACCAAACTACAGCTACTTACCTGCTTGTTGAGTCGGGTAGGATAGGGAAGGGAAGATCTCTGATGCTTCCTGCCAGATTCCCTCCAGAAAACTCAGTGGGGAAGCCATCAGGAAGCTGCTCCTGATCCCACTACTTCTTTTCCCACCCTTGGTCATTCTGTTTCTCTCTTTAGGCAAGAAATATCTCTGAAATGACCCCACAGTGGGGGTATGGGTTGAAAATAAATTTAGAACTGTTCTTCCTTATCTAGCATGTGTGTAGGGAGTAATTCAAAACTAGCATTTTCTATTTATGATCATCCTAGTAGCAGGAAGAGGGGTGGTTCTTAGCACCTTATTCTGCCACATATGTTAGTTGCATTTTCTCTCTCTGTTCAAAATCCAAAACATTGTATCACATGTGGGCATTGGCAATATTAAGGCCTAATATTTATATTGTAAATTTATAAGAGAAATTAACCTCCTCTTAATGACTACCATGGGATTTAGTTCTGAATGAACATGTATAGGACTGCATTATTAATAACTGTTAATAAAAAATCATACTTACCTGATAGGGGACATAACTTGATCATATTAATCACTGTTATATAAATTATTATCTACAATCACTTAGGTTTGTTTTATTTACTGTCATATGTAGATATGTGTACACACACACACACACACACACACACACACACACACACACACACAAAATCCAATCTGTTCAAACTGACATAAAGGTGAAAACTTGCCTTGCTTGTTCATATGCTTGTTTCACTTTTGTGGCAAAAAGATGATGATTAATACAAAAGTAGAAAAAATGGGGCTCGTTGTCTGCTATAAGGAACAAGTACAAAATTGGGGACAAACAATGTCTACTTCTGAAAGGAAAAGCCACCTCCATATCATATGAGGCTTTTGTGGTAGACCAGATCATAAAACACAGTAATAGTAGAGCTGCATTTTATTGAGATAGAGTATATGGCAATAGAATCTTGCAAGTTTGATAACTCGGAGCCAACCGAGTTTCTTCTTAATGTTACCTCTTTTTTAGCCTTAAGAAATGCTTTTGTCCTTTTTGTTTAGGTAATCATTCCTGAATCTTTGCCTCAAAGTTATTTCCCTAAGTTTCTGCATATCATGATCAGCTACATAATTATGCTGAGACGAACAAAGGCAATATTCTCATATTTCTAGTGACAAAATATGTATTATTAACTTGCAAAATACTGGTGCATTAATAGTTATAAGCACACATTGTTAAATGCAAACCTTAATGTATTAAACTTACTGAACTTAATTTTTACAAGAACCTCTTCTACTTAAAAAAAGGAAATGGCAATGGAGCAAACAAATTAAGCAGTAAATTATCCAAAATATCTTTTAATTATTTCTATTTAGCAGTATTTACATGCATATTTTTCAATACATTAAAGATTAGGACACACAAAAATTAATAAATATCCAGAATTCAATCTGGACTTTGAGTCTCGTTGGCATGATCTTCAATCCTCTATGTGCTTATCTTTTAAAAGAAAAAGAAACACATGAAACAGAAAGTCATGTTTGTATGTTTGTATAAACTTATAATAAATAATAAAAAAGTAGAAAAAGTAGAGTTGTAGAGAAAAATAATTGATCAAAACTGCACTTCAGTAGATAATATTGCCAGATATTACCATGTAATTATTTGGGGTTTTCAAATATGACTGTTGAAAAAAATAACTTAACTACAGTATTCTGACTAGTAAATATTCCATCTGCATTATGAGGTAACTTTCATCAACCTGGGTGCCCTAGAGATGTGTTAATTTCATTTCCCTTCCCAGCCAACATGGTCCTTAGTGAACATTTGGAAGTCTGAGCTCATAGACCCAAGCGTGAAGTTGTCATAAGAGTTCTGTAGGTGTAGAATGATCTACCTACCCTACATTTGAATTCACTGCCAAAGGGCAAAGTATAATGGAACCATTATTCCATCATGTGGACATCCTGCTGAAGGCTGAAGGTTTCATACAAAATCATATAATATAAGTAAAAGTTTTGCTGTTTTAATAAACGTCTTTACTTTTTCAGATTTCATCACTGAGCATGGATATTAGGCCCTGCATAAGTTTCTTTAAAAAAAATCTAGTCATGAAAGCCAATTATTTTTTACCAATAGTTCTTAATAGCTTATAGGAACTTTTTCTACAGGGCATGCTACTCTTTAACTTCCAAAAGTTCCATGCAGGAATGGAGCCTGGGGAAACACTCAATTCAATTGAGACTGGATTGCTGAAGCAGTAGTACAAAACCATGCAAAAAGAAAAGAGGCATTCAATTTATTACATGGCATTAGCACAAATACTTTTTGTGAATTCAGCCACAAACATATCATGATGTGGATATTGTATATATCATATCCTAAACAAATGTAATATGGTATAACTAATGTCAGTTTTACTTTTTCAATATATTTGAATGTATTAGTTCTTTTGTAAGAAAACTAAAAACCCATATCAAAAGGTACAACATTTAACATACCATAGTAATGTGGATTTAGGATTTGATAAAAAAAGTTCTTGAGAGCTGATTTGTAAGAATACAAATCACATGCTGCATGCTGATATTCAAAGTCACAGATTTTAACTGCAGAATTTTGCTACCACTTTTGCAACTTACAACTTGCACAGATAAAATTCTGTACAGATCAGAAAATGAAAGATAAGAACTTCAACTGAATGTCAATGTTTGATTGATAAGCTTCATAATAACATAACTGTTATCAATAGATATGCAGAACTTGAAATGCTACTAAAAGCAGAAAAAAGAATTGTTCAAATGTAATTCCGATATTAAAAGTTATCCTATTGTTATTTGTTTATTAAAAATCCATGATATTCTATTGAGGAAACTGCTCAGCAGTTTGCAGTATAAGTAAAATGTTGCATTAAAAATCAGTGATTATCACAAGTTTCAATAAAATCAAGATTAGTACAAATATAAAATGTGAAAGTATTTTACATTTTAATATTAAACATTTACATTTTTATAACTAATTCCAAAATATTTAATCTGCATTAAACCTATTTTAGTCACAAAAGAAATTAACTGAATAATTCAAACAGATCAACAAGGAATTAAGTCTTTTCAATAGATTCAACTCTACTAATTGTGTATAAATGGCAAGTTATTACTGATAAAGAAAATTGACCTTAAATGTATCCTTGCTTATGTGATACATTAAAAGTATTCCAAGAGACTGAACAGTCTCCCCACCTCTGTCTTCTTTGTAAATATGGTCTTTGTGAAGTTTTATGAAAAGGAAGCATTGAATTCATGACAATGGGTATTGAGATTTGATATTCATATCTTTCCAGCATTTGTACAATCTTCTCACGACTGACCCCATGTTTATTCCTCCTATAAAAGAAAATAATTTAAACAAATAACAATCTGATCATCTTGGAATACTACCTAGAATGCCTTCAGTTTATGTGATTGCAAGGACCAATATATATTTAAGTGGAAAAATAGCAATAGAGCAGTGATTTCGAACTTAAAAAATGTTAAAAAAAAAGTAGCAGCATTTTATCTGTCTTAAATATATAGCTTAATTGTGGATGTTTCTCATTTAATTTGTGGATCAGGACAACTGAATAACAAAAGGAGATTGTGAAGGAAACTATTAGCGTAAAAGGAAACTGTAGTTATATGACTGTATACAAGAAGTTGGTGTTGACTCATAGACAAATTTTCTCTACCATGATCCTATCTTCCAAAAATGCATCCATTGCTACCGTTCTCACTGTAACTGAACTTGTCCACCTTAATTACAAGCATCAGCATAATTAAAAATTAATAAAATATCCAAGGGAAAGCACAGTGTGTGGTTCTATTTCACAAAGCCTAGAAAAGAAATTAGGCTTGGAGCAGTGACAAAGATAATTTAAAGTTTATACAAAAAAATTCAAAAGTTTCAAGTTGCGTATTTAAGGACAATAAGGGAAATGAGTGAAGATTTAATGGAAGTTTCATACATTTTTTTTTTCAAATGAGTAAAGTATAATTTAAATCTTACTTTTCTAGTTCTTCAGGATTAAACTTCCACCATGTGTCTGGTTCATGGAATTCCACATGGTAGCCTTTTTCTAGAGCCTAAGCAAAAAAGAACTAGTTATAAAAGGAACATTAAATAATAGTTTTTCTGATCTTGTCTGCAATCCTATACGTATATTCCAAATTGGAAATAAGTCCTATTATGTATAATGGGATTTATTTTAAGAAGGCATGTGTAAGATTGCCCTTTAATTTCAGCACATTTAACATAATTTTTATTGCAATAAAAGTTTTAGGTTTTACTGATTTATATAAATCATAATAAAACATAGTTAATACATGATGAAATGTATGTCAAAAATAATACATTTACAGAAATTGATTTATATATTAAGACGAAAAATGAATCTCCATTAAAGTGGCTGCTTTATTTACCGCTTTCACATAAGGCTTCATTTCCCAGGCTTGTGTATTTGTGTTGTCTATAATAATTGGGGATCTTCCTAGATCCATTGCTTCCTTTGCTGCAATACATAAGAATTCAATTAGATAAATGGCAGCTAAAATAATTAATCTTTTGAAAACCTCCTGAGGGAATAAAAGTTGAAGAGGCCAATCATCTCCCTGTTCTTGTTTGAATATCTCTGGTTGATTATGCACTGGCACAGAATGATAAGACTAGTAGTCACTGACTTGATTTAACTCTTCTTAAGTTCTGAAGACTATAATTAATATCATAAACATTTTCTAATTTCATAAGATCTAGCAAAATGTTTTGATACCCATTACATCTTCTGTATAGTTATAATCTACATTGCCTTACTCTTCCCATTAATATTTAAAGATGCCCCAAATCTGCATTTATATATGAATGGCCAAGTGATTGTTCATATAGAAAATTATAGATCATGTTGAAAAGTATAATATGCAAGAAAAAGTAGCAAGCTTAACTTGGTTTGCCTTTACCCTTAACATTTTAGATTTGTCTATACTTATAGAGAAGATAGGCACAAGACAGTTTCCATTTACCAATATTTCCCATAAAAGAGAAAAATAGTAAGGAACCATGCTAAAAATTCAAATTCCCTACTGTTTATGGGGATATTATTGCATATACCAATGAATCTGTAAGAAACTCTCATAGTTTTATAATACCAATTCAAGTGCATATTTCATTGTAAATGTTTCTACATTAACATAATATTTTCATACCTCGATTTTGATTCCACTCATGAGCAGCACCAAGCTGAGAAACATTATAGCTCCAACATCCATTGATCTGATGGAAGTAATCATCAGTACTGAATACAATGCCATTACAACTCTGACCAAGGAGAATACTGTCAAAGGAATAAAAAGGAAGACTATTACCACATAGCTAAATGTTGGTTTGGAAAAATAGAAAATCTGATACTGAAATTTTAGTGAAACATTTCCAATACATTTTTGACAGACATCTTAGGGCTACGACAGTTCTCAAATCTAATTTTTTAATATTTTTTTCCTGAAGAATAATCCATTCATGAATGATATTTCTCAGAAAGAATTTATTCAATTCCATATCAGATTACTTAATAACTTGATTATATATTTATGCTGTTTTATCTACCTTCCAGTTTCATATGATGGAAAGAAGCTATCCCAAAGAATACTGATAATTATTTTCTATTGTTGCTAAACCAACAGGTATCATTTATATTGATTTATATTAACAGCAAAATTACTTTAAAATCTACCAATCATTATTCAGAAGGATCCTTTTATCCATCCATCAATATTTTTTTTTTATTTAGGCTGCATAAAGATAACCAATAAACAGCCAATAAACAGCCAAAGTACTTAAACAAATTTTCTTTAAAAAATTAAAATTGCATTCTATTTTGTGATCCCAAAATGAAACTTTAAGAGGGGGAAGAGTATAGTGCAAAGTAATTTTGTGAATTTTTTTCAAAATTTTAAAACTGCCATTTTTTGAAAAATTTAAATTTAATTTTTTTAAAGAATATTTGTTTAATTCTAAATTTCATCATGTCACATACATGTCACATAAATTAAAGCCCAACAAAAGAGCTTTAAAATGACACATTGCCCAGATCTGTATCTCATCTGGTTCCTGAGAAAATGGCAGTTTAATATGTCTGGACACAGCGATTTGTAATGAAAATTAAAAAAAACAATATGTCATAAATTTTGAAGGGCAGGCCTAAACCACTTTTTATTATGATTTCTATTCATAACTCTATAAGGTTTCATCAAAATCAAAGAACGTCAGTCAAAATCTGTATGTTGATTGGACAGGGAATGAATGGCCTTTGACATCTAGTTCGCCGAACCTGTATTTCGAATGACTGGCTGGCCCGGCCCATTCCTGAGTCTCCACGCAGATGCCAGGAAAATGTAGGACATGCATGGATGGCCGTTTTCGCTCTCCCCAGGCTCCAGGGAAGCCCCTGGAGCCTGGGAAAGCTGAAAACTGGGCCTCCCAGAAGTCTATTTTTAGCCTCCAGGGGGCTGGGGGAGGCCATTCTCACCTTCCCAGGCTCCAGGAAGTTGCGGAAAGCCCGAAACGGGCCTATTTCCAGCCTCCGGGGGAGGCTGTTTTTGACCTCCCCAGGTTCCAGGGAAGCCCCTGGAGCCTGGCGAGGGCAAAAATGCCCCCCATGGCATGGTGCAGGAGGCGCCCACCAGGTGAGCACGCCCACCATGGCCACACCACCCAGCAATCGGGCAGAGAACCAGTTGCTGGAATTTTTGAAACCCCTGCTTAGCTGGAAGTTAAAAGTTATATAAACGTAATACTAACACCAGTTATCTGAAAACTCTGTAAAATTTCAACAGCTTTAATTTTTGCTTTGTTGAAGGGGAACTACACAGTCTTTATCTTTTATATTTTCCCACATCTATTTGTTCATGCTCCCATATACTTTTTAAATTTTAAACAAAAAAGGAAATACAGAACTAGTTGATCTGAAATTGTCCAAAACTCTCAATATTCGATTAGTTAAAACAAGGTGTTTTTTTTTTCTAAAATGTTAATACTTGGGTTGATATTTGAGTGTAAACAATTATTTTATTTATTATTATTTATTCGGTATGTATCCTGCCTTTCTTCCTTGGTCAAAGGGAACACAAGGGAGCGAACAACATTTAAAAGAACAATAAAAACATTATAAAATATACACACTAAAGAATATTAACAATAAAAATCTAAACGCACTACTATAAAATTGTTAAAAAATACAAGTGTACAATGGCAAATAAGTTAAAGAGTACATTTTGGTGAATAATTTAAGACCATTGGAAAACCACTGAAAAAGTCCTGATTTCGATCTAGAGATCTGGAGATAGAGGGAATAAGAAGCAGAGGGGGAAGAGATTAAGAAGCACGAGCAGTACAGAAAGGAAGTCTATGAAATAAATTACTTGTATTTTATTCTTAAAATAAAGTCATGATTCACTTACTGAGATAAGGTTGTCTTTCCAGAGCCTGGAAGTCCTCTTAATATTAAAAGCCTCTTTTTAAACTCATAAACTTTGTCCTGAGGATGCTGTTGGGGAATATTATTTGACTCCTCAAAATTGTGAGCTTTACTGTTTTTCCAATTTGCTTGAGTTTCACAGAAACCATTAAACATATATCCATCGGGTACACTACATTCACTTCTGATTGTATGCATACTATGAATATTAGAGTGATTACTGTATGGATTACTTTGATCACATTCTAAACTGTTGATGTTATTTTTTTTTAATTCTGTATTTGAAGGATTGAAGCCATCTGAACAAAGTGATAAGGAATTAGAATTCTGAAAATTGAAGTGAGCAGGAAATGGATGTGGTGGGTTGTAAGGTATTACAAATGGATGGGTCTGCTGGCCACTATGCCTAAACTGAGGTACAAAATCATTCCCGAATCTAAAATCTTGTTTATTACATGGTTGTTTGGTTTCCCATGGAACTCTTCCCTGTACACTTTGTTCCATGACAGTTCTGTGACTATTTGGATCATTACAAATGTCTTTGCCAATTCTATAACTATTTGATTCATTATAAAAATATTGTCCCTCATTACTCTTAAGTAATGTCTTATGAGACCATTCTTGAGATTTTACATACATTACTTGATTTGATTTACTACAGTCCAGAGGTGGATAAGGTGAATTTACTTCTGTCTCCTGTAAATGAGTATCCGGACAACTTTCATTACTTTCAAGTTGATCAATTTCCCTGTAGAACTGTGACAATTCATCTTCTATTTTTGGCATATCACAGGAGATAGCTTGCACTATTTCTTTCTGAGACTTTCTACCAGTAATAGTATTTGATCTCTTCGGGCAGTTGTTTTCAATATACTTTTGCTTTTGTTTATGTTCACAATTACTTTCACTTTTATAAATGGGTCCAATAAATGCTTTGCTTGTGCTGTACAGTTCCATTTCCCCTTTATTCTTATGTTCATTAATGAAATTGTTGTTATTTCCATTATGAGCTCTACTGCTGTAGCCAGTAACAGAAGAATATTCATTTCCTTTAATTTCAGTTTTGTTTCCTAAATTTGAAAGATCTGTTGAACTTTGTGTTTGACCAGGAGGTACTTGGTTAAATGAGTTTAACACTTCTGCATTCCTTTCTCTCGCTCTTTTCTCCTCCTCCTCTTCATCATCATCATCTGATAGCGACAATGGAATAAAACCAGAATGGGTTTTTTTTATATGTATTTCCTCATGAAGTCTTTGTAATTCATCATAGGATTTACCATAAGACTCTTCTGTAGATTTCATCCTTTTAGAAGAGGGCTCAGCTACTGAGACATCCTGATTTTCAAAATACCTTGACTTAGACGCAGCATGAAGCATCTTAAAAAACAATAAAATATATTTAAAATATTATATCAAATATGTTTCATGTTCTGATCACATCATTCATGCAATGATTGAAGCTAAACATGCTGAACTGAGGATACACCCATTGTAGCTAACCTATGTTTCTTCTATGTAAATATACTTTCTAAATAATAAAACAATGTTATTGTAAAATTAGTAAGAGGTTGTGAAAAGCAGCCTAAGGGTAAAACATATTCTTCAGTTTACAAAATGCTTTGGCATCAAGGTGTTTTTTTATATTTCAATTGACAGTATACACTATCACACATTTGCTACTTATGTTAACTTTCAATTGCTTTGGGGGGAAAATTAAAAAAAACAAGCTGTGAAGAAATTGAGGCCAAACAACAACAAAATGGCTAGAGCTTGTTTTGAAAACACACAACAGCAATCTTCCAAAAAAAAAAAAAAGTAAGCCCTTGCCACTTCAGAATTAAGAGCCCAGGCCATATAGTTTTACCGTTGCCCTTTACTTAAAGGTCCCATGTGTTACCTAAGACTCATGATCCAGATTTTGGGAGGGCAGCCCCACCAAATGGTCTGCCCACGCGACAGCTGTGCCCAGGCCCTCTATGCTTCCCCTTGTTGTTATGCATCAGGTGCCCCGACATCACTGGGCGGGCATGTCAATCCTACACCTCCTCCTGCGACGAGTGACAGCTCAGATACAAAAAGCAGAGCCCCAGTGAAGGGCTCGCCTATACTTTGCCCCACTCCTAGGCTCTGGACTACAAGTGCCACCCCCCCACGGCAAAGCGACAGCCCTTACAGCTCAGAGCAATGGGAACCGTGGTCCAAGAGGGCCAGGCTGGCCACGGCGGGCGGGTATATCCCCTCCGTAAACACGCGTCACACAGAAAACACGCGTCTGCCCACCAGCCCAGGTCTTCCCGCTCAGGCTGTGCAATTCAGAGGCTCCCGCGCGGCCCTTGCCTCAGCATAGCTCTTCCCAAAGACACTTTCTATCCGCCTCGGCAGACTCACCTCAAAAACAAATCGGCGACTCGCTCGCCAAGCATTCCGGAGGTCAAGCGGGGACGGCTACGCGCCCCCACCAAGGCAAACCCGAACCCAATGCAACCTCAAATCGCCTCCTTCCAAAATGGTGGCTTCCTTAGCTTCCGCGCATGCGTTTTTGTAGTTCTCACGGCCCTACAAAATACATTTCCCGAGATTCCTAGAGCGTTAGTATGACATCATAGAAGAAGAAAAAGTGAAGAGCGGAGCACGAAAATATTAAAAGTTGTGGGCAAATTTATTAGAATAAGTGCAACAATTAAAAAAAAGAGAAATTCTCGAATTTTATCGACCCTGGCCTAACAGGTATAACGATCGTTAAGTTCGAAGATCTTTAAAATAATATCTGATTGCTATCCAGGACGCAGTACATAAATCCGTCCTCGGAAAAGGGTTTGCTTGTGTAACCATATCACCTAGTCCTAGTGTTACCTACCATCTGTCACTTACAAATATTCGGATGATCGCTAATTGGCAGCAACGAGGTATAAAACCTGTATTTTTTTGTCCTGGTTTTTTGCAGCTCAGATGTCTTAGCCCGATTACAAACGGCTTAATTCCCGGGCAGCTAACGAACTCACTTTAGAAGGTTCCACATACCGTACATGGGAGGTTACATAGAAGTGAATACTATAGAACTCATTTGAACATATAGAACTCAGTTGAACGGAATCCTAACAAGGTCCGCTATACTGCATGGGGTTTTCGCCGAATTCGTTTATTTTACACATTTTATTTTTACTGTGTTCCTAAAAGTGCCCCTTGTTATTTCTATTATAGGCCTTTTGCCTACAGTTGCAACAAGTAGAAATTCTTTTTCCATTTTTTGCATTTCCACAATAGGCATAATTGAAAACTGCCTTGAGTTTGAAAAATAAGCTGTATTTTAATTTATTATGTATAATTCAAATTTGCTTTATCCAGTGTACTCCATTGCTGAAATTAATTACTGTGGTAAGGTAACCCCCCTCCCAAAATAAAAAACCTTGCTGTTATATCAAAGAAATTACTTCTAGAGTATTCAAATATATAAATCAAATACTTCAGACTACAGAGTGGACTACACAGGAAAAATATTTTCATCGTATCTATAATCTATATAACATATAGATTAGGATTTGAAAAAATAGCAACCGAAATCAGAATTGGCAATCAAATATAAGCTACACTTTAGTTTGTTAGCTACTAATTTTTAAAAAATGTAAAAAGCCCTTCATCGCATGGGCCTGGATTATCTGAGATAGGTTTCTCCCCTATTGTATGTGATCATCCCATCAGATCCAGAAGGAGAGGCAAATTCCTGTCGAGCAAAGCCAATAGGGAAGCCGGCTCACCAACTTATCAACTGCAGTGATTCACTTAACAACTTTGGCAAGAAAGGTCATAAAATGGGGCAAAACTCACTTAACAAATGTCTCATTTAACAGCAGACGTTTTGGGCTTAATTGTGGTCGTAAGTCGAGCACTACCTGTAGTGATGATATAACTGCAAGGATGCTACCACATTGTAATAGTGAGCTAGTTGCCAAGCTCCTGAATTGTGATCATGTGGTCAGAGGGATGCTGCAATGGTTGCAATGATGAGGACTTGTAAGTACCCTAAATTAGCACTGTGACTTTGAACTTTGAATGAGTAGGTGTTAAATGAGAATTGCCTGTATTGTTTTAATTTATTAGCATCCCACCTTTATTATTTTTACAAATAAAAATAAAAAGAGTGACTAGACCAAGGTCACACAGCTAGTTTTCATGGGTAAGGCAGGACTTGAACTCATGGTCTCCCACTTTCCAGGCTAGTGCAATTAAAGGTGCTGGTTGTCACCTTGTCAGTGAGAGAACTGGCAGGTGGCGTGGAGTGGACCTGATCTGGGGCAATGGCTCATGTGCCAGCAAAGAGGGCTCTGTGTGCCACCTTTGGCATGCATGGCATAGGTTCACCATCATAGCTCTAGAGTCTAGAGCAGGGGTGGGCAAACTACAGCCCACAGGCCACATCTGCTCTTCATAATCTGGCCCGCTGTTGCCTAAATCAGGTTCGGTTACCGTTTTGCAGAATGGTTTGGTTATGAGTGCAACATTGGCTGGCCTCGCCCTTTTCCTCCCTCCACACCCTTCCCTGCCATGATTTTGCGCACTTCCGGCCCACTCACTTCTCATCTCGCCACAACCAATGCCAGGATCTTCACCCGCCCGCTGAGCCACCTGCCTTCCCCTCACGGTAAGCCGCTAGCAGTCACCAGCCCTAGTTAAGAGCCGGCCTGCTGCTTGCCTTTTTCTGCCCACTGCCTGCCTCCTTCCCCAGAGAACAGATGGGAGAGTAATTTCTTATCTTTCCAATCTGCAGGAAAGGAAGAGGCAGGCAGCAATCATGGTGGCAGCAAAGATGGTGGGCCATGTGTAGGCAAGAATCTGGCCACCCCAGCACCAGCCCCTGTCCTACTGCCACCACCTGCCACCATGAATCTGCCTCTTTCTCCTGTGTGGTGCTAACAGGGCTGCTGCTAAGGCGGTAGCCCAGCCTCCAATCTTTGCACCGTGGTGGGCGGCAACAATACATGACTGTCCATCGCCATTCTTCCACTTTCTCCCACGCAGTGCGAAGATTGAAGGCTGGGCCACCACAGCAGCAGCCCTGTTCGATCTTCACGCTGCATGGGAGAAAGAGGGAGAACGGCGGCGGGTGGCAGCAGTACATGACCACTGTCTGTCACCATTCTCCCTTGTTGCCTGTGCCCAGGAGCGCTGTTTTTCATTCTCCTGCATGGTGCAGATGACCAACCGGGGCAGCTGCTGTGGCTGCCGCCTGGCTACGAATCTTAGCGCTGCATAGGAGAAAAAGGAAGATTCACGGTGGTGTGTGGCAGCAGGCAGTATAATCCAACGGGCTGCTTCCTAACCTTTCCTCCCCCCCTCCTGATTTAAGCTTCCTTCCTTTCTTCCCCCTCTTGATTTAACCTTCCTTTCTTCCCCCCTCCTGATTTCACTTTCCTTCCTTTCTCCCCCCCTCCTGATTTCATCTTCCTTCCTTTCATTTTACATGTGTGTGTGTGTGTATCTCTCTCTCTCTCTCTGTATCTTTCTTTCATCTCTCTCTCTCTAATCTCTCCTCCCTTCTCTGTCTGTCTTTTTCTCCTTCTCTCATCCTCCAGCTTTCTCTGACAGAGAAGTAGCATCCCAGCCTACTAGCAAGGGGACCCTTGGCCTTGCTCAAGCCTCACACCACCCAGCCTAATTCTCCTTGCTGCCACTGAATTTTGGGTTGGGTTGGGTTCCATGCTTTGCCTCCTTTCCTTTTGCGGTCAGGCTGGAGGTAAGAAGATAGAACCTTCTGCATTTCCTGTGGTTCACTTGGTTCCGTCCTTTAATATTATTTCTTGTAACTTAACTACTTTATCCTTCATGGAGGAATTGTTTTCTATAGCACGGAGAAGGGGAGTAAGAGAAAAGGAGCAGCAATTGATAGGAAAGAATGGAAAAACAATCAAAGATGATGTTTTTCTTTTTCAGATGATCTTGCAGGGTTTTTTTAAGGGTGTTAGAGGAGTGCTGTTGCAACTTCTGTCTTTGCATGGGTTTTGGCCTCTTGGGGATTTGGGCAATAAACATTTTTGGCTTAGTGGTGGGTGTGGCCATATGGTCATATGACTGGGTTGGTGTGACTATGTGGTCATGTGACTTGGTGGGCGTGGCTATGGTTATGTGACTGGGCGGGTGTGGCTGGCCCGGCCCATCTGGCCCGGTCCATCTGTCAATTTTTAAAAGTCAGTGTGGCCTCTGAGCCAAAAAGTTTGCCCACCCCTAGTCTAGAGGTTAATTTTTCACAGAACAGGATGAATGCCTGTTTGCTAAGTACTGACAGTAAGGGTTATTGTAAATAGTATCACAACTGCTATACAGAAACATTCACTGAATGGCATATTATTCCACTGATGCGCATAGCTTACTCATTTTTATACTAGTTTCTTTAATAATATTTTAATGTAATTAAAGTAGCTTTCTCCAACCTGGTATTTTCCAGATATGCTGGAACTGTAATTCCATGAATCTTTGTGAATAACAATCCTGTCATTTCCAAAAAGAGGTGCTTTCAGAACGGAATACACCCTACATCATTTTATGTACATCTATGGGAGAATGTGCCATTAAACTCAGCATATTTTATTTGGATTTAACTCACTTGGAAATAGACATTATTTTCAGGCATTAAAAACAAGTGCTCTTGTAAGATGTCCTAAATCAAACTATGATACTTTACGCATGCCATCTTTCTTGGGAACAAACACCCCTAAATTAACATCTTTTTGCTCCCAAGAAAATATGTTTAAGATCTAAATTAGAATGAAATGTTAAGATGCTTGCAATCATAAAGAATTATATTACAAATATACCTGCAGAATAAAACTTACAACAAAGTTAGATATCCTGATCCTAAAGAAATGCAATAATAAACATTGTCTAACAGAAGATATACCCAAACCATATTTGTTCTAATCAAACCTTATGCTTTATTTGCCTAATATTGCAATTACTTAAAATATGCATTCACCTTAATCTGTATTTTATGAATTCCACATATTTTTGGCATGGAATGTTTTCCAAGCTATGTGTGGGTCCTACCGATGTATACAATAAAGAATCTCAATAAACGAAGAATATCCATGACTTATGTGAAGCTTAGAAAACTCTGTGACTAAAATTTCAGAACTGAAAGTGAGGTAGAATACATTTTCACAAATTGTTATATAAAAATGTTGGAGATCACAGCTTTTTACAAATGGGTATGTTTATTACAAAAAGTGATGCATATAGTTTTTGATGGATGTAAGCAATTTATTCTTATTTCAATGCTAAATGTTTTAAAAGAGATCAAATAGCAAACTATCATCATATATACTAAATCATTTTGAAATATGAACTGTCTTAAACATAATAGTCCATTAATTTCAAAGTACAAATTTTCCTATTTTTATCATGTCATTTCCTCATTTACCATTTTTTAAAAGCTTAGTGTGGATTTTGTTTTTCACATAACTAATTCTTCCCAGTCTGACCCTCTGTAGATTAAGACATGATTACATACATTGAATTCTCATTTCCATCATGCCTATGTTTGTCTGAAGTAAAGCTACGAATCCTGAAAAAGGAAAACGACAAAAAGTCCAGTATCCTTTAGACTCTTTGAAAATCTGTAAATAAGATAAAATCACCATCTGTCAAATATTCCCCATTTTCAAGATGATATGCAACAGGTAGTCTTTGAGTTAAAACAGCAATTGGAATCTGAATTTCCTTTGCTAAACAAAAAAGTTTTAAAACATCATACCAAGTAATTATATCTGCAGTTCCTGTTGCCATCATTCAGCAAGGAAGATCATGGATTGTTAAGTGAGTATCTCATCACAACTTCTTGCTAGCTTCCAACAAACAAAATCAGTGTGGAAACCGACAGGAAGTTGCAAGTCCTGGGTGGCTCACAGTCAGGCTGCCAAGCAGATAGGTGATTGCTGACAGGTGGGGAACAGTGAGCTACAGTACATGGATGGTCAGGAAGGTGCAGGTTATCGTAGCAGGTAATGGGATAGCTGCTGTGAATGGGGAGGGTATGCAAATAGCCAGCATAGCATGAGTTCGAAAGAATTGGGGAAGGATGCGTGGGTGGGGAAGATCCAAGCAACTTGTGATCTTCCCTGCAGGCTTCCCCATGGTTGTGGAAAGCCAGCAGGGAATGTCACAAATTGTGACCATGTGACCATGTGATGCTGCAACTGCTGTAACACGAGCCAGTTGCCAAACGCCTCAAATTGCAATTTCATGACCGCAGGGCTGCTGGGATGGCCAGAACTTTGAGGACTGATCATAACCACCACTTGTTCAATGCTGCCATAACAATGAATGTTTGCTAAATCAGTGGGTGCTAAATGAGGCTGTCTGTACTCTGATAGTTATTAGGTAAGACCAGCGCTTCAGATTAAGTATTTCAAAAGCATTCTAGGGTGTGAGAACAGGTAGTTCAGAGTTATGACATTGGGACGAGAATTTTCATCATAAGTCAACTGGATCCAATTTTTTTTAGTGTTTTTATGGCAGTCATTAAAGGAATTGGTTAACATTGTTGTTAACCAAATCAATTTCCTTGAGTAGGCATTTAGACAAAACATTATGAATATCAGTCATGTGACTGGGATACTTCAACCAACCATAAATAGAAGGCGGTTGCCAAGCACCCAAAATATTGTCATGTGACCATGAGGGGCAGGGAAGGCACAACATTTTACAATGGCTAGAAGTGCTTCATGGACCATAAAGCACCTTTCCGAGGCTATTGTAACTTCAAACAGTTGTTAAACAGCCATTTTTAAGTCAAGGACTACCTGCATAACCTCTGAGGACAATCTCTTAAAAGCAGTGGCCTTTTTTCCCAAATTAGGCAGCTGCTACTTAAATATGTTGCCAGCAAATGTGACATTTCTTCTCTAGCAAGTTCAAAAGCCGATTTCACAGGTCAAATCTGAAGTGCTGCACAGCTCTTGTAATGATACTTATATGAGAACAAAAAGTTATTCTCCTGCCATTAATTTTTGAAAAGTAAATTGAAATAGTTGAGTTTGTTCGTGCGTTTTCCAGAAAAACTTCATGATGCACAATTAGATTAACTCATATTTCTGTTAATCGTTTTCATCCTGATAGCTACATATTCTATCTAGAAATTTATCACTATAGCGGAAGTAATAATAGAATGTCAAAGCATGCACTCATTTCCTTTGCATAGTCTAGTCTGTAATAAGACAAGATACCAAAATTCATCTTACTCATCTTCTTTAGGTTGGGCTGTGTTCTTTTCAAGTTTTGTCAGGCAAAAGGTACACTTGTACTAGGGATGTTTAAAATGTTCTATTACAGAACATTCCAGAAACCTCAGACAAGCTATTCTGACATCAGAAGACACTCAATTTCCAGAACACTCAAAATCACCTATGACTGAACATTTTATACATGTCAATTGGATTTTTGCCATATGTGAAGATATTTGATGTTGGTTGCTGGCATCCCAGTGAGATGACTGAGATGCTGGGTTTTGTTTTGGCTTTATGTTCTTTATAGTTCCGGATTTTATGGTTTTTCTGAACTGTGTTTTTAGATGGGCAGCCATACAAATATTTTAAATAAACTACCCTCTACTTCAGGGTTGTCAAACTCAAAAGCCTGTGGGCCGAATCTGGGCCGCATGGTGCTTAGATCTGGCCCATGGTACTGCCCTGGAAACAGCAAAGGATAGCCCGTGGTGCCTCTGCTAGCGAAAATGGAGCTTGGAAGGGCCACGTGTGGGCCCCCTGAGCTCCGTTTTCATTGGCAGTGGGTGAAGGAGGCCATTGTGGCTAAAAATGGAGCCTGACAGGGCCATGTGCACCCCAGAGCTCCGTTTTTGCTGGCAGAGGGCTGCAGGAGACTGAACTAAAAACAAAAAAGAGAGAGAAATGTTTCTCCTTTTGGATTTGAGCATCCAAAATGGGACAGGAAAGGAGAAAGGGAAAGAGGAAAGACAAAGAAAAAGAAGATGGGAAGAGCACAAGGAAGGAAAAAGAAGGAAAGAGAAGGAAGAAGAAAGGAGGATGAAGAGGAAAGGAAAAAGAAAAAAAGGGAGGCAAGTCTGAAGGAAGTCCTGCCTTTGCACTTGGCCATCACAAGTGCCCCCAACATGAGTGAGTCGAGCTGGCCACACACACCCTGCCACCCGTCAAACACAACCCTGATGGGACCCTCAATTAAAACGAGTTTGACACCCCTGCTCTTTTTAATCTTTTTCTAAGCCACATGTGGTCTTTAAACACCTTGCTGGCATCTATATACATGGTGGTTTTTAAGAAGAAAAGACAAATGTTGCTGTTTGATGATGTTAAAGGTATTGGAAGCTGTTCCTAGTAAAGGTATGTGTTGTAATTGAGAGACTGTGATTTTGTCAATGCTGATGGTAATCAAGTGAAGCACCAGATGTTTTGGGATTGCATCCAAGGCTCCTGTTACTATTGGTACCACCTTCCACTTGTACTTGCAAGTTGTTGTAGTTATTAATTAAATTTACATGCCTCCCAATTCCCAATAACTCTGGCTGATTTGCAAATTAATTTAAACATGGTTAAGATGTTTATTCAGCAAATATTTAATATACTCCTTCTTAGAATGTTAGAGTCAAAAGAGGCCACGAAGTCTTTTGTCAAATGTTTTACTCCTGCAAGAATTCAAATTAAAACATCTTTGACAGGTACCTGTCAAGCCTCCATGTCGACTTCCACCTTCCTAGAAAATAGGTTCCACGGATAAATTTAACTTACATATATTATTTTGTGCCCTGAATTTTCAGGTCTTTTCCTTCTTCCGAGTGATATCTATTCAAGTATTACCATATTAAACATTTTACTCCCAAGGAAACACACCTATAGAGCTACAATTTTATGCCTCACGGAGTAATCCGCATGGTAAGGAGCAAGGTTGGTTTCTAAGCCAGATGATTTGAGAACCAAATGGTGTTACGGAATGTCCTAAAAGTTTGATACTCGGGTTTCTTCTTTGTCCACCCACTTCCTATTAACTCTCAGACCCCGTTCTGCGGGGCAACAAACCCAGTCCTAAACTTTTCCACGAGCTACAAAGTACTATTGTGCAATACTACCTTTGTAGCACTATTTACTCTCGCTCGGAAAGAGGAAAGAAAAACTCTCTCCCGCTATTTTATGGCGGAGGCGGAGGCTTCGGGCGAGGGGGGTCGTGTGCATTCCTTCATCTCCCCGCTCTTTTTCACCTTTTAATTTTTTCCTCGGATCCTGCAGGGGTCGCTGCTACCTTACTTTGAGGATGGCCTCTCCCAGCCGCTCGGTGGCGGGGTCTCGCGGAACGGAGGACTCGTTGCCGCCATTTTGAAGCTGACGGAAAGGGGGGGACCGCGGTGAGCTGCGGAAGGCGATTGGCTGCGTCGGCGAGCGACGGCGGTAGCGGCTGCTGCTCCAGCCTAGCCTAGCCTAACGCGGCGGGCCGGAGAGGAGCACAGGGGCTCGCTCTGCCTCGCCTCCGCTCGTGGGAGAAGCAGGAACGGCGACGGCGGCCGTCAGCCACGGAAAGGTAAGGGCGGAGGGGCGAAGAGGCTCTTCGGGCAGGAGCCCCCTGCGCGTCCCCGCCTCCTCTTTTGCTCCTCGGCTTGTTCAGGCATCCGGAAAGCGAGGCGGATTGTGGCCCGAGTGCCTTTTCCCCCTTCCTCGCCTCCCGAGATTCCCCTCACGCCGTTCCTTTCTGCGCCGCCATCCCTGCCTCGCTCCACCGTAGTGAGCATGTTGAACTTGCCGCCCTTTCCTCCGCGGTGCGATGGTGGGTGTTGTTTGTGTGCGGGCTTCTTCTGAGCGGCGGCGGCGGGCGAGAAGTAACGGGGCGGGGGGGGGGAGTGACCTTG
>JANHGC010003612.1:37219-53063 GCA_027560395.1 Boaedon fuliginosus
CAGAATTCCTCATCCAGTCATGTTAGCTCAGGAATTCTGGGAGTTGAAGTCCACAAGTCTTAAGCTTGCCAAGTTTGAAGACCCTTGGTGTACATGTTACAGAGAGGGACACTGCAAAGATCATAAATGTAGGCATTTGTTGCAAAGTTACTTTTTCACCAATGTCGTAATTGCAAACTTTGGTTGTTATCTGAGGCAGTCAATAGAGAGACACTGTTTTTGGTACATTCTAAAGTACCTTCTGCAGTACATTCTGAAGCACAATAGACATATTATTAAGAGAATTCACAGCCCAAAATTCGTAAGTCTTTTCTTACTGAGCCATTGATAATTTTACCACATATTGTTTCGGACCAAATCTGATTTCTGCAGCTATTCAACTGTTCATTAAATCCATGCCTGCTTGGCTCTTTCAGGTGGCTGGAAAAATGAAGTTGGATTTGGGAAGAGATAACTATTTGAATCAAGAAAGGTGTAGCCAATCTTGAAAGAGGCAGTAGTACAACTCCTTCTTGAAGGGATTGTTTTTAACCTAATCCATCTACTAAATATTGGCACCTAATGGAATCCAGATGTGCCTTCTATTTTGCAGCACCCATCCCCAAATTTGGCAGGCTTTAAGAAAGTCCTAAGTCCTGGTTCTTCCCTCAGGTGTTAGGCCAGGGACTTATATACTTACTTTTATATGCTTACTTTTTTGGAATTATAGGAGGCATTTGGCTTCCAATACAATACATTTTACATTTTGTTTCACCTTTATTATTTTCCTGTACTGAAGTTTTCAAGCCTATAGCCATCTATAGTTCCCTAACAAGTTAACATAACATATAAATTTAATAAACCACAATGGATAACTTTATGCAATTTCCTCCTGGGAGATTTTAAAGGTGGTGGTGAGAATTCAGCTTCAGAAGATCCTTCAGGAAATATAGTATATAGACCCTTTCTATTCAAAGTTCAATGGAAGCATGAACAAACATTGGCTGTCCTGGTTGATAACCTCTACTAGGACATGGATGGGGAGAATGCATTCCTGAACCTACTGGACCTCTCTGCAACATGCTATCCTGCTGGACATTCTATGAGGAATGAGCACTATTTATAGTGTTTTTCCTACCTGAATGGATTGTTCCAAATGCCTAGATGAAGAGTGGGTCAAGTCCTTGGCTCCTCCACTGAGGGATGTCACAGAACTTAGCATTCTCTCCCATGCTTTTCACTAACTACACAAAACTGCAGGAAGCATGACATACCATCAATATATATCGATGATTACTACACATTGCAATCCCAACTGAGCCAGATATGTTGCAGAATTTCTAACTCGGTGTTTGGAAACTATAAGAATTTAGATGGCCAAAACAAGATAAGTTGTCTTCATGCAGGATAGAATTATCTCTATGTATATTCTACGTAAGTGTATTTTACTCAATAACTATTTTGGCTCTAAGGATTGCTTCACCCCCTCTAAAAGAGTAGGACGACATCTCTGGAATCGTGCTGGAATTGGATACTGCTTAAACAATAGTTGGAAGCTGTGGCCAGGAAGGCTTTTTCCCAGTTGAGCTGATGTGCCAGATGTGTGAAGCTTTTTCTAATAGGGATCCCAACAGTGATTCATATCCTCATTTCCAGGCTAGTATATTGCCATTTTCACGGCACTGCTCTTGAAGATGATTCAGTAGCAGCAATTAGTTAAGAATATAACATTCAGTAGTATGACATCTATGTTGAGGTCACTACACTGATTGCCAGTAGGCTTTCAATTCCAATTCAAAGTGCTGGTTTTAACCTTTAAAGCCTTATATAGCTTGTCACCTATGCATTTGCAGGACCATCTCTCCCAGCCAGAATCATTGCCACTCTGTTTATATTCACAAAGAATTAGAAATCATTTTATTTTGAAAGAGCTTTTAAGAAAGACAATATGTTTGGGGCACATTATTTTGATTTCTCTCTAAATACATAGTGAAGACCATTCATGGAAGATTTAAAGACTCTACACATTATATAGGAAGACACTAAGTAATCGCCCAAGTCCCAAAATTCAGGAGATTTATTTATTTATTTATTTATTTATTTGATTTATACTCCTTGCTGACCAATATGCTGCATAGCAAGGAAGGGTCTCATGATAATAAAAAAATGTAATGTTTATACTTTTGAGCCACCTCGAGTTCCCTTTGATCAGGGAAATGAGGCGGGGTATAAATCAAACAAACAAACAAACAAACAATCTTAATTAAACTTATTGGTATAGAAATTTTATAATTAAGTTATTTAAATTATTTTCAGTTGTAAAAGTATTGTTATATATTCAATATTACAATACCGATAAACTAACCTCTACTGTGTAGTTTGTGTTGTGTAAACATTCACCTTGATACATTAATTTGGTACAAACTATTATGTCCTCCTAAATTAACCAAATTATATAGATTAGCAAGATCTAATGGTCCAAATATGTTAGCTACCTGAATCCTGTAGTACAAGTTACACATAAGCTGCATGAAATATATTTAAAAGAATGCTGATAGGTTAAGCTAATGTGTCAACTACTTTGCTGGCTTTCAAACTTTATTTACAATTTAATAGCTATTAGAGGCTTTTCCATCATTTAACAATATAGGAATTTCAATGGTGTCCATATGCATGCTATATAAAATATGATATAATATGAATAACATAATGAAGTTCTTTATGATCCTAAGTATTTAAAAATAGCAGTAGAATTAGTTGAACCTACTTATTTTACTTACAACTTCAACGCTTATCTAAATTAGAAATGCTTTTACTTATGCAATGTTGTTTTTACACTACATGCTTCTTTACAAATGTCTGTGATTTTTATTACAAGTTTGTATTATTCATATTAAAATAGATTTCAAGTTCACTGAAATCTACCCAAGGGACTAATTTGCATACTTGTTACAAACTGTAATGAAAAATATCACAATTCCAAACTATATTAAAAATACATTCAGTTCCATTTTAATTGAAAGCTAGGGGTTTTTCTAAGGTAACTATGGGTAGCTATTACTAAAAAAAAACTATGATAAGATCAAAACTGCCTACTCATATTCAACACAATCTAATAAGCTGGACTATGGCCTATATTCAATTCCAACTGTTGAAATATCTTCAATTAAGATGACAAAGCAGCCTTAAAGAAATGACAACACTACCCAGAACTTTGGCCAGATTTAGACTTCTGTCTGAAAGAACATCTGCTTCCATCTGCTCACACCGAAGGCTAAAAGAATATCGGTACCTCTTTTTTTTATCTAATAAAATAAAGATGCTTCTTTTATCTAACACAAGTATCTACTATTGGGTTCACGCACGACGTTAGCCTGAAATTAAGTAATGAATTAAGTGAACCCAAACAATGTAGTAAATCCCGGTTCGGTTAACCACAGCCTGGTGTAATGTGTCAACTGGTGGGAAAGACGGTCCAACCTTCTCTCCTAGAGGCCTTTCTAACCACAACAATACTCCAAGACCCCTGACCCCCACCCCCCACCCAAAAAAAAGACCTGCGTTGAGCCAGGGAGAAAAGCGACAACCCTCTTGTCCTCCCCTCACCGGGCCCGTAGAACTTGCTGCCTTTGGTTACATCGAAGACTTTGCCGTTGACGGCCAGGAGGATGCGCGGCAACCGCGCGCCGTCGTACTCGCGCAGCTGCTCCAGCGTGAAGTCCCGCCGCTTCATGCGGGGCAAGGAGCGGGCCTGACTTTGTTGTGCCGCGCCCCCCGCTCCGATCCTTTTGCCCCAGCGCTTGTAGACCTGATAGGCCAACAGCGTCACCATCACCAGCGTCAAGATAAAGAGCATGTCGAACCAGCTTCCCCACAGCCAGCTTCCGGACGAGGCGGCCGCCGCCGTCTCCGGCGGAGCGCCGTCGCCTTGTTCCGTCCTTAGCTTCCCAAGCCCATCGTCCGCCATCACTGCCCAGCCAGCGCCTGCCTGAAAGGAACCGCTCCGCCCCAGCCGGGGAGGAGGGGGGAAAGGCAAGGGGCGGGGCACCTTGCTCCGATTGGTTGCGGTTAAGGACGCGTCACCCAGACTAGCTCGCGCCCAGCAGAAACGAATAAAAAAAAAACAGGTGCACGCGGCTACCCAACGGTTGAACTCCACCTTATGAAAAGCTTCGTTGAAGAGGGCGGGAGAAATCATGAGGCAGAAAAAGGCGCCTGCGTCCGTCCGTCCGTCCTCCCCTCTCCCCCTCCCCCCGCACCTTATATTCACAAAAACGTTCGCTCTTCGGTCGCTGGCGGTTTGGAGTTCGGCGGGTGGTTGGAGCTGCTCAAATGTAGGCGTGCTTGACGGACTCTGACGTTGCTGAGCTTCGTATACCTCGAATGCTTTTAGTTTATCCTCATTACTATAAATACGCTTCAGGGTCCCGCCCTGCAGCATAAAGCAGGCGGTACATACCGTAGTTGCTTATTTGGAGACGGATTTTCGGGGCGGGGTTTCAAGGTCCTTTCTCCCAGTGGAGAAGATGTACAATTTCTCAGCTTTACTCGGCCAGATGCCCTCCGGTTGTTTTGGACCTCAACAACGCCTATAATTTTCGATGGAATTGGCTAGGAGGTTTTTGACCGGTGATCTCATTTATTAATAAATGAGCTACAATTGCTGTATGAGGACATAAATAACGATTAGCAGCAGGTCTTGTCTGCATCAGCCACAGAACACACAAAGCGCTAATAATGCTTAATATCCTGAATTCACTCAGCCACAATTTCCAGAGACTTTTTATTAACACTTGCTAAAAGATACATCTGCTCCTGCATAAAAGCAACTCTCGACGAAAATTCAAAAGATTTTTTTCCCAGTAATGTTAGAGGATTACTTCACACTTGATCTCATGCTAAATGAATTACTATCTACTTAAAAAGCTGGATGCTTTTATGTACAGTTAAAGATGTGTATGCTTTAGTTTGATCAAGATAATTTTATAGTGCTTTTTTATGAAAGCATCTTTTCATAATGTTATCAAAATATTTTCACATTGCTTTAAAACAAAGCTATGTTTAAAAATTTCACAATTTCCAGGAAAAGAGTTATAGCCATTAGATAGACTCATGTACAATTTTCAATGAAATAATAGATGGCTAATTTCATATTGTACAAATTTGCTTCTGGATTTATAGGAAGCTACAGCTTGAGATAAAGAATTCATGTCATATACACTATATGTATAGACACCAAGGATGAGACCAGATTCTACAAATAAACAGCATCTTGCGTGCTGCCTGGCTTTGAGAAGGTGTAATGTGGAATTAACAGATTTTATCTGCTGACCTGGCAATTTCAAATGGTTTCACATTTTTTGGGACATCGGTTAGTTTACACTGCTTGGCTTCAGACATTTCAAGCCCAGGTGGCAGGTAAATTATTTCCTTAAATGAATATTATTATTGTATATTGATTATTATTGTAATTTTTAATAGATCCTCAATTTAAGACCATCACTTAGCATCATAAGAAGTTTTGATGGGCTCCTCAAAAGCTACTTATGAGCAGTTACGGCTGCTATAGTACTCCTGTGGTCGTTGGCCTTTATGACAGACTGCTGGTATGCTGCAGGACCTCCCTGCCTATCTTCCCCCATTCTCTTCATGGGTCTCATAAGGCTTGGGCCTACTTCCCACTCCACCAGGCCCCACACCCTCCTCTTCATCTTTCAAAGGTCTCTGGAGCTTGGATTAGGGAAGTAGGGCATGATAGTCAGTTCCTGGGCCATGTGATGTGATCCTGTAAGTGGCCACCAGAAAATACCAGCTGTTTCTAGGATCCTGTCCTGCAGCCCAGGAATACAGAGTGATATTCTGCTTCCCTAATACAAGCTCCAGAAAACTCCACAGTCATCTGCAGTTGTCTGGAACTCACATTAAGAAAGCAGAACAAGCCATTCTGTTCCCGGGCCATCTGGCATGATCTTAGAAGAGGCTGCCATTTTCAGCGTGTCCACAATTCAATGCAGCCATCCAGAAAATAGTGGCTTCTTCCTCAATTGCACCATGCAGCTCAAAAACAAAGAGGCATGCCTAACCTGAGCTCCGAAGATCTTTGAAAGATAAATGGGTCGTGAAGGTGAGGAAAAGAGTGTTGGGCCAGTGGGATGGGAAGCAGACCCAAGGACTATTTCTAATCAATAGTCTGAAATACCACATAAGATAAAAATAAATAGCAATTCATGTATACATAAAAATGTTTGATGTGAAGAAAATATGTTATTGTAATTCAGCATTACAAATACCTAAACTGATTTGGGATTGTGCTGATTTTTCTACTGGTAACTTAGAGTTTTCTAGATTCACTTAGCCATCAATTAGGTGATGTAAGCCTATCCTCATTGTGCACCATAATTATGTTTTTGAATAAGGGTTTTTGTGGATTATTTTTTGGGTTTTATTGCATGTTGTTGTGAACCACCTAGAATAATTATGTATAATTATGCATAAGATAGGAAGCCATAAAATTAATAACTCTTATTGGCATAAGAATACAATGACTTTAGGAGTGCAGTGCCAAGCAGTTAAGACACTGGGCTTGTCTACTGGAAGGTTGGCAGATCAAGATGCAAATACTGCATGAGTATTTCATCAAGTGATACAGCAGACCATAAAAGCCATGATTTATTGATTGCAAATTTGGCTAGCTATATCTCAACCACTTTGTAGTGGTTTACTGATTTGAGCAGCAGTCTGATCTGAATCAGAGACACTGCCTGATTGGGAAAAATGAAGATGAAATAAGAGACTGAGATATGATTTTTAAGTTTATAGACAAAGTCCTATAAGGGGAATTAACCATAAATTAATATTTCTCATGCTGCTAATGACACGTGATATAAAGATTAGGTAAATAAAGGATACTACTAGGCTCTCCAAACTAGGTGCAAATCTCACCCAATCCCAACTGGACATGCCTTAATTATGCTTGAACCTAGCAGACGTCTCTGAGCCATTGCAGCTAGATAAGAATCTATTACAACTTAGATTGAAGCCACTTTATGTAAGATAGTGCAGCTCCCTTTTTATGCCCACAAACTGCTTACTTTTTCTTTCTTCACAGTCCAGGTTTCAGTGAATTCTTGGTTCTGTGCTTTATGTCTTTGAACCCCTCCTCCCCCATTTGATGGTTCTTGACATAAATGATTTTTCTGCCTGAGAACTGCTTGCTCTTGGCTTTGTCTCATGAGTGCAAACTGAGATTGGGTGGTCTGCCAGTAATACAAGTCAGGGTTTCGATATCATGGTTAACCAGTGGTGGGATTCAATTTTTTTTTTGCTACTGGTTCTGTGGGCATGGCTTGGTGGGCATAGCTATGCGGCTGCCCAATCAGAGGTGGTATTTGCTGCAGTCAGCCAATCAGAGGTGGTATTTGCTGGTTTTCCGAACCAATCAAAATTATCGCTACCAATTCTCCTGAACCTGTCAGGACTGGCTGAATACCACCTCTGTGGGTAACACAATAACAGTGTTGCATGTATTACTTGTTTAGAGTTACGACTGTCATGTAGAATCAATAAGAATATTGCAGTATTGCTGCAGCATTGTTATAGGCAATAATTTATGAAATATTTGGCATTATTTTAGTGGCTTCCAGTAATTGTTAAGAATGTATTTTTTTAAAAGTTAAGGAAATGTATTAAAGAATTGTTTTGTTCCCAGTAAAACAATGCATACAAAATGACCACTGTTAAATCAGGTAAAGAAACTTGATATATATTCAACAATTCCTAATGTAGAGTTGGCTGAAGACATGCAAGCATAAAACTTAGTAAGGCTGCTTGCATTTCATTTAGGAACTAGTTTTTCAATTGTTGTAAAACATGTTAATTATCTGGGTGTGGAAATCTGGAATTTCTTCCATAATTGCCAATGCATGATATTCATGCATTTTGTAAATTAGGATGTAGCTCAAACAAAGGATGCTTCCTGTACACCTTCATTTTGAAGGTTGAACACCTTCATTTTGAAAGTTTATTTAGACATTCTTAAACATTTGTTTAATACCCAGATAATAAACATGCAAAAAAGTTTCAGGGATTTCATTAAATTGTCCCTTTACATTGCAAGAGGTCTAAGAGCTTTACTTTTTTCAGGGCCAGCTTCCTTACCCTAATAGTAATAGCTCTTTCCAAGTTAATAGTTAACTCAAACAACCAAATAACATACATCAGTGCCTGTCTTATCTTATTTAATATTGCTGAGTGTTTTACTGCTGCACTAATAGATATACCTGATTCTCATCAAACATTCTCCCTCCTATTCCCAATTACTGGGAGAAACAATGAGTCACCAAGCAGATATTGTTCATAATCCTAAAATTCTTACCTCAAATAGATATTATTGTGAATTTCTCTATACTGTAAATATCTAATGCATATGGTACAAATCTGAACATGATTGGTTGTTCTTAATATTATTCACATGTTTGCAATCATTTGCTGTGAAACCCAAAAACATTCTCACACCAGCTTATACACTATTGATAATAGAACAATGAGAAATGGGAAGACTGCTATCTGGAGAACTGGATCAGAATACTGCATGCAAATACAGTATCTCCAGCATAGGCTCTTCTGCACGCAAGCATTAGAATAGCAATACAACATAATTCCAAAGAGCAACCAAAGCTCACCAAACATATCAATAACAGTGCCATAATATTTATGTATACAATATGATATTGTATGCATATCATAACTATTGGAAAAAGAGAAAGCCACACTGCTTATTAAGAGCCAATAGCTTTATAGTTGATGTGGGCTTTTCCCTGAATTCGTCCATTTTTTTTCTGTCCAGTTTTCAGTCTATAAATATACCCAGTTCTGAATGCTCATGTCATTAGGATGTTTTAAAAATAAATTCTTATCACCAATACCTGGGCAAAGCAGAGATATATTCTGCTTTCCATCTTGCATTTGAAGAGAATTATCTCCCTCTATCTAATTTATTTCTTATTCTTCATGTCTTGACTAATTCAGTTTTCAAAGCCCACCCAAATTATTTTTCTATTAGAATTGATTTTGATGGCTAAAGCTATCAAAAGGCAAAGAGAGATTGACCGAAAGTTAGCTCCAAATGTGGAAGCCGACATAGCCTCTTTTAAACACAACCCCACCAATCAGCACTAAATCCACCACCACCCTTGCCGCCCCATCATAGCATTAATTAGCATGCTGATGAACTGCTAGCATGTTGGAAGGAGGAACGGAATGGAACACAGTGTTGAGAGCCAGAACGGAACTTGACAGGTTTTCAAAGCATCCAGAAAAAGACTGATGGAAGCCAGCTCTCTAGCATGGTTGTTGTGTAAGCCAGCTACAGCAGGGCCATCTAACACTGCAGTAATTGCAACCACCATTGCCCACTGCGACAGGTGACCAAATGAATCCAGGTGACTAACTATCTGGCTGAGAAATAGTGACACCTTATTTGGATATCCATCAAAAGATGCCTGAATAGGCAGAGGACCCCACGCTGGAGGTAACCATGCCCCCCAGATTCTGCTGTGCAAAACCACCTTGGGAACCTGCTGGGGATGCCGTAAGTGTAGCTGCTGCCTGCTACTGGTGAGGGGTGCACCAGGTGTTTTCATGCAATTCATCAATAGCATTTTGCAGGATTACTATATAAAGGGGTATTAGTATATTTAGATGACATACTAATTTATACGCCAACCCTGGATGAGCATATTACATTAGTACGACAAGTGTTAAAGAAATTATGGCAGGAAAAGTTGTATTTCAAACTATCAAATGCTCATTCCATGAGACCCAATTAATTTATCTGGGATATCGGATTTCCAGTTGTATAGAGATGGATCCCCAAAAGGTTCAGGCTGTATTGGACTGGCAAGCTCCAAAGACCCGGAAGCAATTGGAGAGCTTCCTAGGCTTTGCAAATTTTTATAGGCTGTTTATTTCTTCATTTGCTAAAATTGCTTTGCCTCTAATGGATTTATTATGAACCAAACATGGCCTCACCTCAGCCTAGTCAGAGTCTGGATTGGACACCCACATGCCAACAGGTGTTTGATGAATTGAAACACCTCTTTTCGCAGAAGACAGCGATGTGGCGGTTGGGGCAGTGTTGGTGGAGCACAACAAAGCCAGGACATTACAACCATGTGTTTACACATAAAAGAAATTTACCCCAACTGAGAGAGCACGGACTATTTGGGAAAAAGAGGCCAACGCGGTTAAGTGGGCACTGATGACCTGGCGGCATCTTTTGGAGGGTTGTTGTATCTCATTCAAAGTCTGGACTGATCACTGAAATTTAGATACCTTATAAAAGACAAGGTGATTATCAGAAAAGCAAGTACATTGGGCCCAGTACTTCCAACGATTTACTTTTACATTGAAATATGTTCCGGGGAGTCGTAACTTTTTGGTAGACACTTTATCACGTAAACCGCAATTCCAGTCAAAATGGGAAGAGGTGGTGCCTTACCTCCAATGGTAGACCCAGATGTATATTCCGGGGAAGCACAGTCCAACCTGTTAATGGATTTATTAAGGACAGTACTTAAATTGGATACATGGATTGGGAACCACAAGGATTGGGAACCACAATGAAGGATGGTGTGGCGTGGAGGAATGATAAGATGTATGTTCCCGAATCCATCCGTAACACGATTCTAAAATGGTGCCATGATGTTAAGGCAGCTGGCCATTTCAGTTTCATAAAAAAGTTGCATTTAGCAAGAAGGCAGTTTTGGTGGCCATCTATGAGGAGGGATACTGAACAATATGTACAGAGTTGTTCTACCCTGTTTCCCTGAAAATACGACCTCCCCTGAGAGTAAGACCTAGCTTGATTTTTACACGTCCACCCAACATACGCATGCCCCTAACTCCTAGGTTAGTCAGTGGATGACATCCCCCGAAAATAAGACCGGGTGCCTTTTTGGGTGGCAAAGAAAATATAAGACAGGGTCTTATTTTCGGGGAAACATGGTATATGTGCCACATCCAAACATAGATTGGGTAGGCCTCACGGATTATTATAATCAGTAGCTAGTCCATCAAAACCCTGGGAGGAGATGGGTATGGATTTTTTGGTAGACCTCCCAAAAAGCCGGGGTTATACAGTCATTTGGACGGTAGTTGATTTGTTTTCCCAGCAGGCCCATTTTATTCCATGTAGGGGTCTTCCATCAGCTCGTCGCCTTTCTACATTATTCATAAAGCATATTTACTGATTACATGGAGTACCTCACCAGATGGTGTCTGACAGAGGACTTCAGTTTACTGCTAAATTTTGGCAGGATTTTGTGAAGTTAATAGGGTTGTCACAGGTTAAGTTTGGCATATCATCACAGTACGAATGGGACAGCTGAATACGTTAACACCATGATAGGACGTTATTTACGTAATTATGTGCGATAGCAGCAGAATGATTGGGCAGAGTTAATCCCATTTGCAGAAATGGCTTACAATAACTCCATAGTAGTACTGGTTTCACTCTCTTTTATATAGTCAGTGGTGCGGAGTTCCCAGCCATTCCAGAAACTTGGGCCTCACCAAGGAAATGGGCAGAAAAGTTACCTTATATATGGCATATTGTTCAAGCCGCATTGAAGGAGGCGGTAACATCATATAAACAATAAGTGGATAAATGATGAGGGACACAAAAACCTTTTTGTGTGTGTTGTTTACCTGTCTACCAAATATATTTGGATAAAATGGCCCAGTAAAAAATTGGGCCCAAAATATCTCGGACCCTTCCCCATATTTCACATCATTAATCCAGTTACTGTAAGACTGAAATTACCATTGTGGATGGGAAAGGTACACCCAGTTTTTCATGTGAGTTTGTTAAAACTATAGGTGCCTAGAGGAGAGACTGATTTGCCCATGATATCCAACCTGAATTGGTCCACGAAGATCACTATGAGATCGAGGCTGTTTTGGATTTTAGAATTACTCGGACAGGTTTGCATTATTTAGTCAAATGGACTGGATACCGTCGGAAAGAGGCTTTGTGGGTACCAGCAAAAGATGTACAGGCCAAATGTTTGCTGTACCAATTCCATCGCTATGATATGATGCACTCATTGTTTTCCTTCCATTTCAGGAGGAGCCTTGGTGAAGGGGAGCCACCTGTCAAATTCCGCTCTGGCTCTTGACATTGTGTTCCATTCTGTTCCTCCCTCCAATATGCTAGCAGTTCATTGGCATGCTAATTAATGCTATTACATGGCGGGGGTGAATTTAATGCTGGTTGGTGGGATTGTGTTTAAAAGAGGCTATGTCCACTTCCGCATTTGGAGCTAACTTTGTTTACTTATTTGCCTATTAAAGTTTTGTTGATTCCTCTTGCTTCTGTATAAACCAAGTTTCCGAGCAACAAGCTTCTGAATTGGTTGTTTTGTCGAAAGGCAAAGAGAGATTGACAGCTATATATTCTACTGAGAATAACTTTTCATATAATTTGATGATTAAAATGTTCATTTATATTTGGTTCACTTTTATATAATAATGTAATATGAGCTGTTGTACTACATAATAGTTTAAATTCAGTTTCACAGTAGCATTAAAAACATCTAATCTTAACTAATATGATGCTGTTTTTTCATTATTGATATATCAGCAAATTAACAGCATGACGACCTTATAAGATGCTATACATCTTTAATATGGAAACGAATAATTAACCTGCAACATAAAAGCATAGTAACAGAGAACGCAAGGTACGTTGGAGATCTTCTATTCTAACCTCCTTCAGAAATTCAGTATTAAAGTGACTCTGTCAAATCTCCAGTCAATCAATCATACAATCCATTAAAGCAGCGGTTCTCAACCTGGGAGTCGCGACCCCTTTGGGGGTTGAACGACCCTTTCACAGGGATCGCCTAAGATCAGTGGTCAGCCAACCACCACATAGGGCTCTTTGGCCCTTGAGTCCAGCTGCAGCTGCAGGGCTCCCGAAAAGCCTGAGGTAAGCCAAGCCAATAGGAAAGCCGTCTGCAGGCACGGCAGAAGATCCAGATAGGCGGAGCCAGCAGCGGGTGGCTTTGGGGCTCTGTGTGGAAAGGAATGTTAAGGGGTTTGGGTGAAAAGTTTACTTTCAAACAGTCTGCAAAGGGCGGCGGGGTGGTTGCTGCCGCTGCTTGGAAGGCAGGCTATATAGAAGGGAGACTGCGCGGCAGCGGTGGCTCAGAGAGGCGGTTCGTTGATAGAGACGATCATAACAAGCCTTTTGGCCCACAGGAGAGCAGAAGCCACGGTTGGAGGATTACTGTGGAGGCTCGCTGCGTTGAGAGGGCGAGTTAACTGGGGGCAGTGTCGGCAGCTGGCTGACGAGGCCTGTTGCTTCCCCCATTCTCTTCCCGCGCGGGTTTGGGGGCAGCGGTGGCGGCAGTGGGGGCAGGCAAGGGGGAATTCAAGCCCAGGATTTTTCACTGGCTTCAGAAGAGCCCTTCCGATGCAGGCTCAGGTCTAGGTGCCTCTGGACCCCATCAGATCAGGGTGGAAGCCCCTCTGCATCCACACCCCACCCCACCTTCCTCAGCTCACCTAGCTTCTCCAGGAGCCGTGACAGATCACCCTTTGAGAAGGAAGCAACAAGTGAGCAGTCGGAGTGTGGCAAATTAAGAAAAACTTTAACTACAGCGCTTAAGAATATCCCCGTAAGTGATTGGTGAAAGCGGATCCCCAAGGCAGAGGGAGAAATCCCATTAAGAAATTGGCAAGAAGGAGGTGGGGGTGAGAGTTCCGGAAAGGACGAAAAAGAACTGTAAAGAACTGTAAACTGTAGATAGACTGAGCTGGGAGACGAGCAAGAAGCTGGGGATGAGGAGATCTAGTAAAGTGAACTGACTTAATAATTTGCGTGTGACGGGATTTGCCGAACAGACTAAAGTGGAAAAGGCTATCAGAGTTGGGAGAGTGTTGTGGACTCTGATGATATAAAATGGACTCTTCTGGACTGTGTGTGTGAACAGAGGGCTCTCTCGGCACCTTGCGAGATTGATAAGGTGGGGCGAAGAATTGACTGGAAGTACAACGGAGGAAGTGGACTGGAATAGGGAGGTCGGCTGCAAGTTAAGGAGTTGGAGTCCACGGATTGGAGCCGGTGCGTGGTGAAGAAGACGGAGCAGGCGGGGTTCAGCGATCCACGGAGAAGGTGGGATAGTGGAGAACCAGCTGGCAGTGGTGAGGAGACCGCGAGGAAGGAAGGAAGGAAAGGGACGGCGTATATTTTTGTTGCGGGAGCGGAGATCGAAACGGTGGCTAGAATTGCTGTAAGAAAAAGACGGAGAGAGACGAGCGGACAAGACCGGAGAGGAACGCAGAAGTAGACGGACCAGTAGGTGTGAAAAGGTGTGCAGAGGTTGTTTATTTGGACCGTGGTGGAAGGTGGACAAGAAGGGACAAAAGACGGACAGAGTTGATTTGAGCGGCCTGGCTGGAGATTGACAGAAGAGTGGATCGCTGGAAGAAGTGGAGTGGAATGAAGCAAGTGTAACGGACTGGGAATACAAAACTTAACTTTGAATAAATTACTCTGAACGTTTAAGGAGACATTGTGTGGGGGATTTAGTATATCAAACAAGAGAATAAGCTGATGGTGACAGTTTGGATATTGTGAAGCTCAGAGTATATAGTAATTGATGGTATAACTTAAAAGATAGAGCTACAATCTAAGGGGATAATACAGTGATAATACAGTGATTTTTAGAATTAGGCTATAGTGAATGAAATTGGTAACTTGATTGATTTTTTCTATATATTTTCTTTATATAAATACATATAGATATATATATATATAGATAATAAATTGATAGAATTAAAAGAAGTAGTATATTAAATATCTATATACTTTAAAAATTTGATTAGATTAAATTAATTAAATTAATTTTTTTAGGACCTTTGATATGTGTTACCCCATTGATTAGAACTGATAAATGAGTTGAGATTTGTGGTTTGTGATTATTGCTGATTAATTATTATATATTAGTGAGGATTGAATTTAATCAATTTCTGTTTTCTTTAAATATCCATATATATAAGTATAAGTATTAACTATAGTATTAGATCTACTAAGTTAGTTTAGCACGAGATCCGGAGCAACTCAATATTTATTATTTTCATTTATTATTATTATTATTATTTTCTCTTTTTTCTTTTTCTTTTTTTTCTTTCTTTAATCAAAACTATTGGGCACTTTAGGAATGTCAAATACCTCTAGTGCAGCTTTTTCAAAAACAGGAAGGAAAACACCAACTGTAGCATCATATACAACCACAACCTTGACCCCCCAGAAAGCAACAGACATGGCTCAGTCAGATAAGGTGACGATGCAGAGTATCCAAGCGACACTGCAAAGTATGCAGGAAAGTATGAAGAAAACCCAAGAGATCATGTCAGCAGCACTGGCAAAAAACCATGAGGACCTAAAAAGCAACATGGGCGATTTAAAAGAAGAAATAAAAGGGATGGGAGAGATGATTGGAGGCATACAGGAGATGATTCAGAAAAACGAACAGAGAATTACACATGTAGAGGAGAAATCAGAGCAATTTGAGGAAAAAATGGAGAGATTGGAAAGACGCCAAATGCAGATTAATAAAAGTTTAGAGGACGAGATAATACTCCTGGAGATGGAGAGAGCTTCCTTCTACCTACGCTTCCAAAATGTGATGGAGGAGAAGGATGAGAACCTAGGAGAAAAGATGTTGGACCTGATTGCGAATACCCTAGAGAAAGAAAAACAGGACATCCAAAAAGACCTCGATGAGATTTATAGGGTGCACACCAACTACGCCAGGAGACACAACCTCCCAAGAGAGGTGCACATTAGATTTAATAAGAA
>JANHGC010003613.1:64578-76308 GCA_027560395.1 Boaedon fuliginosus
GCAGAAGGCGGTCTCGAAGGTACCCCGCCCCTAAGCCATGAAGGGCTTTATAAGTTGTTACCAGCACCTTGAATTTCGCCTGGAAGACCACTGGCAACCAATGCAGCTCGCGGAGGATAGGTGTTATCCGGATGCACTGAGGTACACCCTTAATCACTCTCGCAGCCGCATTCTGTACCAATTGTAGTCTCCGGGTGCTCTTCAAGGGCAGCCCCATGTAGAGCTGGTGAGCAATGCTGAAGAAAACTGGTTGGGTCAGAGCCACTCATTCTCTGTTTTTCATATCCTCTTTTCATTCTTTGTGCATTTTATTTTTATTCTTTTTCTAACATCCTTTTGTTTTCCCCAACTTTAGAGAGTGGCAAGATTTTTGATTATGCTAATCAAGGAAACAAGAAAACTCTCTTGGAATTTTATGATGCAAGTGTTTACACAAGCCACATGATTAAAAAATGTTTTAAACTTATTTCAATTAATTGATATAAATCTGAACACCCCTTTTGCACTCCCCAAGCCAGAAAGGATTCCTAGAACTAATCAGTGGTTTAAATGTAATTTAGCTTTAGATGTCATCGTTTTAAAAAGAGAAAACCTATTTGATGGCTTTCAAAATATTATGTTTTTGATTAGTTTTAATGCAAAATTTGTTTTTCTGAAAGCAGAGGTAACTTTTCACTTGGCATTCCAAGATTTTGTTGGAATTACAACACATTTCTATGTATATCTATTCAGAAACTGGATTTAAATAACAAAAAGAAAAAAGAAAATCAATGTTTAAATACACATTATTTTTAAAATAAGAATTTAGAATTTTCCTAAAATACTTCTGAGAAAATGAACCTAGCTCCAATATATCACAAGGAATTATCTTAATTCATTATATTTTATGAATATGTTATATTTTATAACTATGTGGAGGGAGGTTCCTAATCAACTGGACAGGAGGTATAAATCCACATAACAGTCAGTCAAGTCATCAGCTTTCTTATTTTAAAAGCTGCAAAAGTGAAAGAACAGTAGACAGGTAAAGTAGATATTGGTAAGAAGTCTCAGAATATGAAATGCAGAAGAAATGAAACAAGAATCAGACAAATATACTTGTATTGTCCCCCAAAATATACTTCTTATGTTAAATATACCTATCTAGCATGAAGGATTAAAAGAGGGAATCTATTATGGCAATAACAATATACAAGATTCTACTTTGGAATATTTATCACAAGCCATGAATACGAAAGAAAAAAGTTTTGACAAAGAATTCAAGACTTAATTATCTAAACAAAATAGCATCATAAGAATTTCTTCTCCTTTCAAGATACTTGCCTGAATATACAGGATTTTCAAATTAGTTAAAGCTCATATGACTTTTTCATTTCCACAACTATTTGTCTAACCTGGAAACAGTTTTTTGTTGGTTTCTTAACTTATCAGACACCCGAAATTGAACTTCAAAGAAAGTGTTTATTTCTTTTGTAATGATGCACACTGTGAGTAATACTAAATTAACACCATGAATTTAATTAAATACATTGATCTATTTATTTTGGACGATCTATTCCCAAAATACAAGACTTTGATTCTGTCCACTTGTACCATGCAGAATATCCCACCATTGACTGATAAGACCGGGGAAATGAGGCGGAGTATAAATCAAAATAAATAAATAAAATAAATAAGAGAGTTCTAGTCACATCACGTATGTGGAAAAAAGTGCACAAAAAGTTAAAAAGTGATAATGCTTGGAGAATAGGGAAATTGTGTGTACAATAAAAACCAATTAAAATAAAGCAAAAAGAAACTTTAAAAACTGTTCTGTTTAGAGGCCACAAATTCTCCTGTAGGATTAACAACATTAATTTGAGTGACATGAGTGTTATTCAGAAGAGGCTGCAATTCAACAATAAAGAGAGGATTTAAGGGTAATTTTAAAAAGTATAGAAAAAAATTAGAAAAGTATACCAATAATCTAGCAGTGATAGATGGAATCAAGTCCACACACTCCCGTTTGTGTGTCAAGAGAAGAATGGAGTATTTTCCTTTCTTAGATAAATTACACATCAGAATTCCATATATTATTTGAATAGTGAGATGCAGCAGCACTACAACTGAAAAGAATTTCAACTTCAAGTAGAAACCTTAAAATTAAAAAGTTATGGCTATAATGCTTATTTGATGTTGAAAGAGATTTCTGTGCCTAGAAATAAAGACTTAATTTTGTGAATCTCCAAAATAATTCTGCAATAATGAGAAGGAAGCAGGAGGAACCAATTTAATTATTTGTTAAGATGCCAGATAGAACTCTATGGAATGTTTTAAAGACTGGGTCAAGAATTGGCCTAATCTGAAATCATGAAGAAACAGAATGGTCATAGACGAGTTTCTCACCATAGGACTAAAAAGAATGATGAATTTATGTGGATTGTCCTCAAGTTTATTTCCACTGAATTGAACAAAGTACTGAAAAATACCTGTTTTACTGCTGGTGGTGTTGAGGTTTGGAAGGAATTGATTGAAACCTTGAAAAGAAAAATGTAATTACAGAGTTAAATTATGGGCATTAAAAACAAACAAACAAGATCGGTCTTCTTGCCAATACTTTCCATTCTTCCTCCAGGGTCAATCCTTAACTACTGAGAAGAGAAGCTGACTATGATATGGATATTCTGCAATCATCTTCTGTAACAACACACTTTAATGAATTTCAGGATTTAAGGTGACCTTGGTCAGGTTTTAAAGTAAGATGTATTAGTGAGCTGGTAGGAGACATTTAATCATTTGGTTTCAGAGACTAATGGAGTAATAATCCAGCTTTTAATAACAGTAGCTACTTCTAACAGATGCAAAGAGAATTTTTAATTCACTGATAACCGAAAAAGTAAGAGAGCTTGTCTTTCTTTTCCAGACTATGAACGAGAAGACATAGATGAAGACTCGGTTACTTACTGGCTGCACCAATGAATTAAGTTTTTTACAATGATTTAGCCAAGACAAATTTCATACTAAAAAAATCTTTTGCATATGTAACAAAAATAACTAATTACCCTTTGTTAAACATGAAGAAAATTTACCTCAATAAAAAGTATGCAGTATTCTACAATCTGAAAACTGATTTTAGTACACTGTAGTAAGATAACGTCAAGACCCTATGATTAATTAAACAAGTTGGTTTACCTCGAATTAGTACTATCCACTTTGACAAGAAAAAAATAATCGGATCATGATTCAACAAGAGCCTCTTTGGCATACAGCAGCAGTTAAAGAGCTGGATTGGAACCCAGGTAACTTTATGCTATGGAAACTTATTGGGTATCTTTGGGTCATTCTGTCTCTCACAACTCAACCTATTTCATAGAATGGTTGTTGTGGGGGAAAAATAGAAAGAAGAAGCGCTACATGAATCATTATCATCCCCTCTGAATAAAAGGCAAGGTATAAAACTAACAAATAAAAAAGTGAATTTGCAATGAAGTCCCCGTAACTATCAGAAAATTCCCTAATTGTCCTGAGATTATCTCATCTCTGAAATCCTGATGCTGCACAATTTTAGTCATATTCGGGAGGAAAAATCTTTTAATAAGTTAGATATCGAAGAAAACATAGGATTACAATATATCACTTCTTATACATGATACATTCCCTTTTATCCCTGCTTGCTATGCAAACATAACTTTTTCCTCAAATGTCAATGTTATTTCTATTATGAAAGATGGAATAAGCATTGTTGAATGGTTGATTTGTATTTTAAAAAATCATAAATGCAACATTTTATTTATATTATTGCCTAATGTAAATATTTCTATTACACAAGGTACAGAAAAGGAATGAAATATATTAAACCACAGAAAGGCAAGAAAAAAAAGTAGTTTTTACTTTTACTTTTACAGTTAAAAGTAGTTTACACCAAGACTATCCACTATATCTCTTCAAATATTTCTACTGCGAAAACCAGTCTTGCTTTCACAAGATCAGTTCATTCATAAATGTTTTTTTTGTTCTTTAAACATCTGGCCTCTTTTGAGGTTGTCCTCAATTCCATTGAACCACAATTTTTTCAGTCTTTCCTTCCTCTGACCCATTGATTCTTCTAATATAAGTTTTGTGATTCAGTCCACATTCATTCTATCTATTATATAATCAAACCATTTCAAAATATGTCTTTCATACTTCACTCAATTTTGCACTCTCTATAATTATTAAAGACCCATTCATACTTCATTCTACTTATTTTGCCCCATACCCCTAAGCATTCCATTCTCAATGAATTCAACTATTTTTATATTTCTTTTGCTTTCACATATAACAAAGTAGGCAGTAGCATGTCCTTATCCAAAGTCATGTTTTGTTTCTTTTGATGTTATTCATGAAAGACCACATATTATCCAAGGCCCTTCTAACAGCACTTGCCATCATAAAATTTCCCTTCCAGGCTCCTTCCTGAATTAGATTTCATAGATTGGAAGGGTCAAAACAGAATTCAGCTAATTAGCTGACTACAGATTAGACAAAGGAGCAATATAGCAATGTCCATCATTTGAACTGGTCCAAATTCACACCTTCAGAGAAGCTGTCCCTTCAGAAATTTAAGTAGTATTTTGAATGAACTTGATAAAAATGCATTGATGAACAGTTATTGATAGGGATCCTATATATTCATTCTCTATCTTCCATTAACTTCTAGAAGCTTTAATATCAGTTCTTGAGATCTAATTCGATCTCTGGAGAGAGCCAGTTTGGTCTACTGGTTAAGGCACCAGGCTAGAAAGCCAGGTAGATGACTTTGGACCACAACAAGTTTGTTGTGAGGAAAATAGGAGGAGGAAGGTATATGTTCACTGCCTTATTTATAAAAATAAGGACAGGATACAAACAAACAGATAACCTGTTAAATGGAAATCTATACCCATCTGCCTTCCTCCTTCTTCTATTTCCCCATACCTATTATTTAAATACAACCTGGCTTATAAGCACTCTTTTTCCTTCTCTTTTTCTCTCTGCTCCTGATAAGTCACATCTAGTCTAGGTTTTCAATCACCATTTTCCAGCCATCAACAACTATTTTGGAGGCCATCAGAAATCTTATTTGTTCAAGCCATGACACACTTCCATATATTTGTGTTGTGAATATCCAGACTTTGATACTGAATATCCAGAATTCTATTCCTTAAATAAAGCAGGATCTCCAACACTCACACTTGATTATTACCCCATTGATTGAAACACATGCTTCTAATTTCCCCTTCAAATGAACTAATAATCCTAGAGCTTCATATTTTTGGTCCACAAAAATATGTAGCTTTAGATCATTTTCATCAATAAATCAGTGAATAAGTGTAAGTTTTGGACTCATTTGTTTAATTTGTTTGCCTTTTGCTGATCTATACATTTTGTAATATCTGTTGTCTCCAAATATTCTCTTCTCCAAACTATCAATTTTTCTTTCTAATTAATCTCCCCAAATCTACTGGTATTCTTTTGGAATAATTTGACTTGTTTTTCTGCAATGTTGTTTTTGCTATTTGCAATTTGGTCACCATTTTCTGTCTCTATAATTTGTTTTTTTTAATTTGAAGATAGTTTGATATGCTGCATTCTTATCCTTAGTGTTATCCTTTGATTTCAGCTTAGATGTTATAGCATGTTTAATATAAGCTTTCAATGACTCTAATTTAACTTTCAAATTATTGGATCTCTTGGGATCCACAGCTACAATTGGATCGTCATCTTTCAGCTGTGGCCAAGGGTGCCTATGTGCAGGTTCACCTGCTGCACCAGTTGTGCCCTTTCCTGGACCGGGAGGCTCTTCTCATGGTTACTCATGCCCTCGTCACCTCACGTTTAGACTATTGTAACGCATTCTACATGGGGCTGCCCATGAAGAGCACTCGGAGACTTCAACTCGTACAGAATGCAGCCGCGCGAGTGATCAAGGGTGTACCTCAGTGCACCCATATAACACCGATCCTCCACGAGCTGCATTGGTTTCCAGTGATCTTCCAGCTGCATTTCAAGGTGCTAGTAACAACTTATAAAGCCCTACATGGCTTAGGAGCGGGGTACCTTCGAGACCACCTTCTGGTACCATATGCCTTCCAGTGCCCAGTGAGGTCCCACAGAGTTGGCCTGCTATGAGTCCCGTCGGCTGGCGGGCCCCCGTGCTAAAGCCTTCTCTGTGGGGGTGCAAACCCTCTGGAACCAACTTCCAGCTGAGATCAGGACCACCCCTACCTTACTGGCCTTCTGTAAAGCCGTCAAGACCTGGCTCTGGCAGAAGGCCTGGAACTAATTTACCCTCCCCGTTGGATGAAAGCTGGCTGTAAGACTGGGTTTAGTAATGTTTTAACTGATTATTGTATTTTTATTGCTGTTAGCTGCCTCAAGTTCCCCTGACTGGGGAAATGAGGCAGGGTATAAATCTAAGCAAATAAATAAATAAATAAATAAATAAATAAATAAATAAATAAATAATGTTTACCTGGAAAGGACAGAAGACAAGGCCTAGATGGACAATGAACCAGGTCATTTTGCAAGAAAAAGAATACAGTATGTACAGATTGATCTTTTTCTTTAAGGAAAATAAAGCAAGAAGGGAAAAGGTGGCGGTGGCAGCAAGAAGACAAGAGGTGGCAGAGAAACCTGTATCACTGGCGACATGACTTACAACCACGGAGATGACAGCTTGGACAGAAGGCAAGGACTCGTTGACATCCAACCAATTGCAAGCACCAAGCAACGGGGAAGCGGATGAAGAGGCAGACCCTGGTGAGGAATGCCACCACAACCCTGAAGCAGGCAACACAGCAACTTTCCCATCACAGCCATCTTCCTCTTTGGATTTGGTGCCAAAGGAGTGGAATAAGAAGAAACATGGTCACCAAGCCACTTCCAGTGCCAAGATGGCCATGCCCAAGGGCACTTTACTGGACAGGGCCCGGCAAGCCTCTGGGACTGATGCAAATTATCATCAGTCCTGGTGGGCACTGGACATCGACCAGGCAAGCCACTGGAAGAAGGCGGCCTGGCAGATGTGACCAGCGCCTGAAGCGGAGGCCCAGCACAAGGCTCCATGGGCCTCCTGCAACAACCCACAACCGGATGATGGTGACAATAAACCACAGGAGGTGAGGGAGGCCACCGGGGGCAAACAAAAACAACTGACTGCACACCCTTTGAGCATGCAATCCAGGCTGCCCTGGAAGGGATCCTGGTGGCCTTCAAAATGGCACAGTGGCCCAAAGCCACTGCACCAGGGGAAACACCAAGAAAAGCCATGGCAACAATGGTGCAGAGAGAAAGCCAAGGGCCAGAAGACCACCACCCAGGGCCCATGGAATGACTTACCAGTCCATGATGAATCCAGCTCTGAAGATGGTGCAAAGTCCTCAACAATCTGACAATAAATCCAAAACCATGGCACCAGTCTTCGGTAAGTCCATCTTCAACTCCCTTGTGCTTCTCTTCTGCCTCTCCGAACCCTAGGAGGAATTCCAAGGCCCAGGCAGCAAAGCCCAGGCACAAGAAGGCCTCCTCCCAAGGAGAGCTCCAGGAGAAGTCTTACCTCTCTAAAGCCCAGCTGCAACTGAAGTCCATGCATGCCCAGTCGCCCGGACATGTGCAGTCACTCATCTTCAAGAACAGCTGATTATCAAGCAGCCGGGAGTATTTGGCCAGAGTCAAAGCCAAGAGGGAGTCGAGGGTGGTACACTTGAAGAAGGTAGAAGGGGCAAACACATAGATATAGGGAAGCCACTACACAATAGATATGCTCACATACTTCATAGAAAACTAGCACATGCCAGCTTCTCTACCATTAAAAAGATGGAGAAGTGTACAGAAGGTCTAGATCTTAGGACTGCAAGGTGTTCCTGGATTGTTCCATTTGCAAACTGGCTAAGTCTAAGGTGGCTCCCACACCCAAATTCTCAAAGGGGAAGACTGGTCCCCCTTACAGCTCATACACACGGATGTAGTTGGACCATTTCCAGAGTCACTGGGCTGCAAGCGGTATTTCTTAACTGTGGTTGATTATTTTTCCTGCTTTGACCATGTCTTCACCATGAGTGAGAAGACTGAGGTTCTGGAAAATCTACAATACCTGTACAACTTGGTAGAGACCCAGCATGGGGTGCACATTGCTCAATTGCAGAGTGATCGTGGGACTGAGTATACATCATGTCAGTTCCAAAACAGGGACAAGGAGAAGGGTATAATACACTATACCACTCTGTCATTTAATCCCTCCACTGATGGCATGGCTAAACATCGCAATGGCGTATTGCAGACACTCAAGGACAGCCTATTAGCTGATGCCATCTTGGACCATGCCTACTGGGGAGAAACTGTTGTTTTTGCCAATTATACATTGAACAGGACTTGGAGTAGTGTCATTGAACAGACACCTTACTCACTACTCATAATAAGAAGCCTTACCTGGCCCACTTATACATATTTGGGTCTAAGTCCTGGGTGCATGTTCCCAAACCAACCAGAAGAAAGGGAGACCAAGTATCCAAAGAACTTACTTTTATTGGGTATGTTTCAGGCATGAAAGGCTACCAGTTCCTGGACAAAAATGGGAGAGTAGTGATCTCCAACTCTGCAATCTTCACAGAGGATGATGATTGGTCATGCATCCATTGCAATGATCTGGCAGTCTACATGTCCAGGGAGTCCAGTAGTGAGTCTACCATGCCTGCCATACCCTGTGAAGTAAGTGCACCTGTTAAAACACAAAGATGCACTAGATGGAAGACAGCTCAACCACCAAAGAACTCACCTGCTGCAGATGCTGAGGCCTCTACATCCAATCCAAGGCCTGCTTCAGAGGTGACAGCTGCTCCACAATGCCCAGGTTTTCCCACCAGCAAAGCAGGAGATGTCAGCTATGGTGAGTGGAAAGAGGTGAGGAGATCCAAACATTCCAGCAAAGGGGTCCCATTTAAGAGACTGGAGGAAGACTACATTGCTGTCATCAATTCTGTGACTGAAGCTCCAAAGACCTACTCGGATGTCCTCAACCTGCCAGATGAGGAACAGAGGAAATGGAGAAAAGACATGGAGAATGAGATGGCCAGTTTCAAGCAGCTGAAGGTCTATGTGCCCAAGCAGCTTCCACAAGGCAAGAAGACCATTGACACCAGGTGGGTGTACAAGCTCAAACCTCTTACAAACAACAAGAGCTTGTACAAGGCCAGACTTGTGGCCCAAGAGTTCTCAAAACCTATGTTCAGGACTATTGTGAGACCTACTCACCTTCAGTGAGAGCAGAGAGTGTAAAAGCTGCTCTCATCACTGCTGTGGCCAGTCTGTATGTCAGATATGCCCCTGGGTTTGACAATTCAGAAGGCCGCACCTGGTTGCTAAAAAAAAGAGCTTGTATGGGCTCAAGCAGTCAGGTAAGCAGTGGTATGACTGCCTGAAAAAAGCACTCACCAACATGGGTTTCAGGGCATATCCTGTAGATGAGTGTGTCTTTGGTAAGCACTCACAGGAGGGGCTGAAGAAGGTCCTTGTTTACCTGGATGACCTTCTCTACATAGGCCCAGGTCAGAGCAGTGGCAGCTTGTTTGCAATGACCCTGGGAGACAAATTCACTCTCAAGTCCCTCGGTCACGTGGACAAATATCTGGGAGTCCACATCACCAGGACCGAGAGGGGGTTTGCACTATGCCAAGAGGAGAAGATCAAAGAGCTGATCAACAAGTGCAACATGGCTGATGCCAAACCAGTCAGCACCCCCAAGCAAACTGGGGGTTCACCCACAGACAGAGCCCAGCCTTTGAGGAAAACACCTTGTACAGGTCAGTGGTGGGGTCACTGCTCTATATAAGTAATTTAGCTGACCTGATATAGCTCTAGCAGTGAACTTGCTCACTAGACATGTGGAGACTCCTAAAAAGTTCCACTGGCTGGCAGCAAAAAGGATGTTGAGATACCTGGGTAGTACTGCAGGTGCTGCTCTGCTGCTGAAGCCCACCACAACGTACATAGCCTGCTTGTCTGCTTGCGCAGATGCAGACCGGGCCCAGGATACCAAGACCAGGAGGAGCACATCTGGCTTCTTCATCCTCCTCAATGGCAGCCCTATATATTGGCATACAGAACAACAAAAATTTACCTCCTGCTCCTCAGCTGAGTCAGAGTATGCCTGCTTGTCAGAGACAACAAACAACTTGACCTGGTTCAACTCTCTGGTCACCAGCTTTTGGGAACCACCATCCCTTCCATTGCCCATAATGGAAGATAACACTGGGACCATCAGAATTTCCAGGGCACTTTCTGTAGGGCCTAGGTCTAGGCACATAGATATACACTACAGAAACTTGAGGCAGTTAGCTAAGATGGGCTTCATCACTGTCATACAAAGGAAGACAGTTGATCAGGTAGCTGATATTTTTACAAAACCCTTGCCAAGTGAGAGACATGATTAGTTGTTTGAGAAGCTGTGTTTGACCCTGTAATAACATTTATGTTTCTATTCTGTAATACCTGTGTATGGCCTGGTGGAGGTGTTGGGGGCAGTAGAAGGGGATTGTCACACAAAATTGTGTGCCTGGTACTACCCCGAATGTGCCACTGGGTGGCAGCAGCTGGTAGTGCTGCACCTAGAGCACATGTAGGGAGAGATGTGGTCTCCTGCCTATAAAAGGGGCTTGCATGCCCCTCCTTGCTCAGACTGCTCAGTTCTTACTTTCCACATGTAGTCTCAGCAGAGACATCTTTCTATATATCTATCTTTAATAAACTGTTATCATTACACCTGCGTGGTGTGTAGCGATCCTAAGATCCCAGCCTCATCACCTCCAGACTCCTCTCCTGTAGTAATTCTTGATGTCTTTTGGAGCTTCTCCATTTCTCCATGAAAATATGAGTAATTCTAATTTTGGAGCACACTTAATATTGCTACACCAAGATATGTGATGTACCACAGTGTCTTCAATGTGAAATTCAAGGAGCAATACTTCCAACAACTTGCCCTCTGGGTTCCCAACCCAGCTGACTTCTAATACCGGTATTTAGCAATTAAGTTATTCAAAACTCTTTAAATACCGCATAAATATCTCTCCAAGGAGGGCATAGTGCCTTCTTGTTTAAAATAGACAATTATTACCATCTTATTATGAGGTTGTCCTTTTTATCTTTTTAATTTTCCTACAGATAATCTGAAACTAACTTTCTACTTCTCAGCTGTCACTATTTTGATGCTATAAAGTACTGTCTCTGCATCCTCAGTATTATTTCTTACATATATAGACAAATTATGTTTCCCCCCAAAGCTCTTACATTCAATCAGTCTGTTTTTCCTTTCATGACCTTTTCATTTTTAAAAAATTACTTTAGATTACAGGAAGAAAGAAGAACAAAATGAAGAACAAAAGCAAACAGAAAGTATGATAGAGACAACACTCATAAAGCAAAGCATCAATAGATGATATGAATAATATTAATCAGCCTTTTATTGCACTTTTATTGCACCAATTCATTAGTCAAAAGTAAACATGTTATCAATTTGGAAATCCAGAGTGGCACTGCCTTTCCATTATAGAAAAGTAATACTTTTTTGCTACTCCATGCTTGGTAAATTCATGGATTTTTCTACATTGATATAATTCACTCTCAGATTCAAACTTAAACCATATTCTTCTTCCCAAAACAATATTTATTCATTCATTCATTCATTCATTCATTCATTCATTCATTCATTTATTTATTTATTTATTTATTTATTTATTT